>PTFA01000066.1:3473422-3512253 GCA_003342895.1 Casuarius casuarius | reverse complement strand
AGGTGGTTTCCTCACGCTGAGGCTCACCCCTTGCATTTCGGGTGATTTCCCCAAATGCAGGAGACCYGTCTGCAGACTTGGTGGCACGGGGGGCCTGTGTTTGCACCCTTCAGGATCTGCTCCCCTTCCCTCATCCCGTTGCACTTCTGGGCAAGGCAGTGCTGGGCACCACCCGCCAGCTCCTCGGGTGAAATCACACATCTGGCTGGCTGTTGCCATGGCCTTTACTTTGGAAAGGTGAAGCCAGTGCTTCACCAAACTCTTTGCCCACCTTGGTGCACAAGATATTTGTTTGCCTACGTCCCCGAAAGTCTTGGCTCGGTTAAACAGCAGGGATTGGTGTGGTTATTGTTCTTCAAACTGAAGGGTTGCTATTGTGTGTTAGAATGCTTTTTCTCGTAAATGCAGAGTACCCCGGTGCTAGCTGGAGAACCGAACATCCGTTCCCAGGTAAATTATTTCTGCTCCTGAAATCTTCACAGTGACCRTTTGGCAGGCAATTAACCTTACAATAGAATATGCAGTATAGCTGGCATCGTGGGCAGGAACTGGGAATTGTAGAGGTTTCTAAATTGCTTCTCAGGTCTGCGCTGCCTGCTCTTTCCCTGTTATGCCTCTTCGGCGCCGGCTCCTCAGCTGTCKCCGTACAGCAGCTGGTGAAGAGGATGCCTGACCCCTCTCTTCCTCAAAGGCTTTGACATACAGGTCTCTTCCTCCTAAACCCTTAACATACAGGCGAAGCGGGTCCTGGACTGTATCAAAGCATGTAACGTGCCAGCTGTCACTGCTCAGCCAAAGAGAGGTTCCTGCTGCAAGCAACCCTGGGGATTTTGGATGTCTTCCAATTTAGGAGTGAGAAATGCTTACTTTGAAACAGTGGGGTTTTTTGTTTTGTTTTTTTGCATGATTATCTGCTGTTATTACATGCTGCAATAATACTGTTGGAGCAATTAGCTACGTTATCGTTTGCAGCCGTAAGTAATTCGTGTAAAAGACTGTTAGGAAAGAGCATGGGCTTGATGTGCTGGAACATGTTCRGTTTGTTGCTGAAGCAGAAAACATAGGACAGAAATCGGGTAGTACCATCTAAATCTAAACTCTTGATTTTTGTTCAGTCACTTCAAGTTTTGAGCTCTCTCTTAGCTCTACCATATACTTTTAAAAGAATGGGATTAAGTGAGAGGGGTTTGTGCATGCCAGTTGCCCATAAGATCTTCAAGTGCTGCCACCTGGATTATATATTTTATTTTTTTTTCAAGCTGAGAGGTGGACAAAGAAGTCCTATCTAGATCTGGAAACTGTTAATCTTGTTCTTGCATCCAGTCAAAAACAGCAGGGGCAACTTAACCTTGGGGATTTGGATTTGAATCTGAAGGCTCTCATTCTCCGAGCCTTGCAAAAAATCAAAGGTTTGAGACTAGCGAGTCTGATTCAAGCGCAATTTTAGTTCAAAGCAACGAGTGGGAGTTGCACATGCCATAAAAGCCTGTGAATATAGGATGCATACATTTAACAAGGAGTGCTTTGATAACTTATTCCATATGTTCTAAAGGAAATTCACCTATTTCCCTTTAACTTTTTTTTTTCTGAAGTCTCGGGTATATTGAATGCAGAACCTATAGCATACTTAGCGCTACATGAAAGAGCTGGAATACTGGATTGGATGCTTACGTATGCATTAAAAGTACAACTGGCTTCTCTATAGGGTGACTTGYGAGCCCTTGTCAAAATGACAAGAAGCTTTCTAACATATTCTTGGATCGAGCCTGGGGTATAGGAGAGAAGATGGTCACTAAGTTGCAGTTCCATCGCTTTTGCTGCTTTTTCTCGAGTTTAACCTCTGTCTGATGTAGCTGGCATCTTCTTGGASTGTGGCCCTGTGTATCTCCGCGTACACTGTCTGCGTCCGTTAAAAGCCTGCCTTGGATCTACATGCAGAGCGCATGCGTCGTGCTGGAGTGCCGTGGATTTATTTTCATTAGGGCTTCCTGCAGGACTCGTTTTTAGTCTTCAGTTCTTGTTGGTCTGAATGTCACATTTGCCCAAAGAGGTACTAAGCAGATGATGGATGCGTCATAACAACAACGACGAAGGAGCTGAACGCAGAAATGACAGCGTTTTCCCCAGCTACCTTAGAGGTTCGGAAGTGGTTGGCACTGGATTAGTGAAATGTTTAAGCCCAAGACACGTATGAAGCTGTTGGTCTCCCCCTAGGCCTTTCAGTGAGACTTTATTCAAGTTGTTGGTAACAACCAGATGACATTGAGGTGAGCTTGGGGTTTTCAGAGAGAATTGAAATAGCAGCCACAGTCCAAAGCAGAGATTTGTCAGGACTTGTACAACTGGAAGGGTTTCGCTGCAGGCTGGATCTGAATGCAAGGGTGAGAGATTAATTTGGAGCTGGGTGCCACAAAGGCAGCAAAGAAACAGGATGACCTGCCCATAAAAATGGGAAAACACCAGAGCCTGGTGAAGGAAAACAGCAGAGAGAACTTTTGGTTAAAATAGTGACTGAAAAGGCTCGTAGAAATGTGAGCAAAGTAACCTTCTGGGGCAAGGTATTGTTTGAACCCTCATGCAGTCCTGCTTTGTCCCTGGAAAGCGTTGGGTATATTCTTGGGGAACAAATAGGATAATCAAAAGAATACTTGATTATTTGTCATCAATATTTGGTTGATACTCAGGAACCCAGTGGATCCTAAATATTGACCAAATACTCCACTTGGAAGGGGTATGACTTATGAGCAACAGCCTTCCAGAACAGAAGTGAAACTCCTGGTTAAACAACCCAAAATACTGAGCCTGAGTCATAAATAAGAGGCTGATTTTTATATGGTGCTTTGCATTTTTTGAAAAAGGTAACAAATGAAGCGGCGTTTTGGGAAGGGAGCTGGTGTCGGCTGCTTTTATAAACTCCTTGGGGTGGCTAGTGGAAAGGGGAGTCATTATGCTGTTGTCTGTCTTTGCAGAGACCGTCGCATGGCAGTGGTATTTGGTGTAATAGCTGTTTTTGCTGTAGCAGTGACAGTAAAATTCACTTTTGAAGTGAGGAGTGTATTTCTTGACTCCATTTTCCTTGGCTTTAGTGTAGAAGACATCATTTWCTCTTTTTTTTTTTTTTTCCTCTTCTGAATTCGTAGTCTCTTGGTAGTCCATGACCTTGTTCACCGTGTGCGTGTGAAGCCCATCTGTATTTTGAGTAAAATTGGTCTTTCCAGCACAGCTTGCTTGAACTTGAGAGGTCATTAAACTTGCCGAGCATCACTTAAAACATTTTATTTGATATAAAGAAGTTTGTGTTCGATATGCCATCAGCCCTAGTCATAGAGAAAAATCAGCTGAAACGTATTACTCCTTTTAGCTGTGGCTGGATCTGTTGGCTTTAAGACTTGTGGCTGTACGGGACTTCTGGGCTCCAAGCGTGTAATGGGAACGTCTGAAGAAGTCAGCGGTTGTGGTGCAGTAATAAAAGCAGCTGGCGAGGCAGCACTCTAATGGGAAAAAGAATGAGAAACTTTCAGATAGGTTAGAAGACTTCCTTAATTGTCTTTTTCCTTTACTATATTACAACTTCGGAGGTTGGAGTACCCAGCTCTACTAAGAGCACGAGGCATCAGCTAACACAGCTTTTGTGAAGTCTCGGGCTGCCATTGGCTTTTCCAAAATGCAGGAATGTGGTGGATTCATTTTCCATTAACAAAACATAGTTGGCTTTGGCAGATTGGGTCTACCTGTTGCTTTTTAAGCCATGCATCCCTGTGGACACTAGAGCATTAACACTGGTTTTAAGCAGGCTATGGCAGATTGATGCTTAAAGTCTTTAAAAAAGATATTTTAGACCTGAAAATGTATCAAGGCATCCTCTTGTTACTGGAATGACATATTATGGTGGCGTAAGGCAAAAAGCGATGGAATGGGCGTATTACTGAATTTCCTTTTAAACTCGTTTAATGTATATCGTGGTGGCACTGTCACTGGAGCTTTGACGGTCTGCAGAAATGCACAAATGAAAGTTTGTGTAAAGAAAGACTACCTAGTATTAGATCAGTAGGTACATTTGTGACAAAACAGGGAGTTTCTCTGTACGCAGGGCCTGTAACGTCTCAGTGCAGACAATTTTGTAACATCTGCAGCAGGAAATCCAAAATCAGCCCAAGCTTCCATACTAAATACTGCTGCTTTTTTTGGGACAGTGTTGCCAGATGTATTCCTTCTTCTGTTTAGGCTGTTTTTATTTTAGCAGAGAATTACCTCCTTATGTCTTCCAGTTGAGTGTTTTAGAAAGGTATCTATCATCACCACCACCAATGTTTGAAGACGAGGAAAATAAAATAAAAATCAAGGAATTGCTAATGAGGTGCAGAGCTTAAAACAGCTTTTATTACACAGACTTATTCTGTTTGATCAACACATCAATATATCCATTAAGTGAACTGCATTTGAAAGTTTAGCATTTTTATTTTTCTGTTCTTCAAAGAACAGAGAGGAGGAACAGTTACTCTGAATTAACTTCTTGTCACCTATTTTATGAATCCCTCTTTAGAAGCGAGAGGGAGTCGTTATTCCTATACTCTGGGCAAAATCCTCCGTTCTTTAGGTGCTCAAGCATGGTCAGGATGAGGAGATGACTTCGGGATGCTATGCTACTGTTCAGCTAATGAGGAAGAGGGGTAAAAAAGGAGCTTTTTCCTTCCTGAAAGAGCAGCAGTAACAAACCTTCAGTGAAAGAGTCAAGCTCTCACTCTTGTTCTCCATTACCTTTCCGAATATTTGAGTGTTTTTCCTGGCCATTGCTGCTCAGGATAAGACCCTTTTTTTCCCTATTCTTGACTCCTAATCCCAGCTCTCAAACTGGCTTGGAAGAGGGCATAACCTAACAACCCTGTAGCTATTTGGGAATATGTGCTGGGGAGCTGAGCACCGGTAAATGTCCCAGTATTGGCAGTGTACGCCAGTCTTGGAAGAAGCTGCCCTTGCAGGTTGCTCCAAGTTGCCTTTATTGTTAGTTTTCAAGATAAAGACTACAGCTACTTAAAACATAGCACTGTAATAATGCAACCGTACGGCAAAAAGATAAACTTAAGAAATGCATTTATAAGGATGCACTTACAGATAGTCCTTTATTACTCTTTTAACACCTGGCCTAGCTTCTGGCTCTTGATTTGAGCTGGCCTCTTTTATCTCCTGAAGGCTCTCTTTGTGTAGAGGGAGGAAAGGGGCATCGACCAGAATCATCCTTATTCTTTGGTTTTTGGCTTCAGCCTCTGCATCTCCTTTGCGATGCTCTGAAACTGCCTTGGTAGGACCGTACAAATCTCATCAGGAGAAAAATTAAGTGGGCTGTCTTCTTACTACGTTCGTAACTAGTCATTTCTTTTGAGTTCTGCACAAGTATCGAGCAAGTTATTGTGTGTGAAATTGAGTGAGCTGTTAAATCTACGTGACACCTTCTCCATCCCTCTGGACAGAGCTGTGATTTTTCCAGACTCCCTTCTCCAGGCTGCCGCTGCCCTTCTGTTTGTATGAATTCCTTATTAAGTACCAGCAAATGCGAGTTTCTTGACACTAAATCTCACTCTTCTTGGCAGGCCCACGTACAGCAGACCTGAAGCTAGGCTATCTACAGTCGTGGCTTTCAACTTTTTTGATTTGCAGACACCTAAACATTTTCTATTAGAAGTACGGACCTTTTATTATGACCTTAGTTTGCCGACAGCGGGCTTGCTTTTCTTGGTCACCTTCCGTTGACTGATTCCCTAAGGAGCCACGGACCATGGAGCTACAAAATTGCATTCATTTCTGGTACTGTTTTACTGTCAGAATAAACTTTTATCTGTCCCTTTATTTATGGCACCTGCCTCATACACTGAGCTTTCTCTCTTCACAAGTCGCATCAATCTCTGGAAGTACAATCATCCGTTTTATCTCCGAGGATGTTTTCTCCTCTGCTGTTTTCCCCTGGAAGACATCTAGGGCATCAGCACGATTTGGACGCAGGCGACCGCCCACACTTCCCACCCGTTCCCACAGGGTCCTCCACCACGGCCATTAACCAGTGGTGGTCTTGTTGGGATCATTAAAGACTGTTATGAGAGGCGCTATGGAAACAGCTCACCATAGAGAGAAGAAGAGGTTTCTTCTCCATATAGAGCAACATGCATGGATCTATTAAACTAGCAGTTGTTATCGAATCACTTGAGTTTAATAAATTGCTTGGAGGACCGAAGAGTGACAAATGACGTCCTATAAACAAAAAACAGCTGGATTTTCTCAGTGAATACTGCCTTTTCTGTTTCTGGAGCTATTTGTAACCAGCAAGAAGAAGAAATGTCAGGATCTGTGGGCTTTCTGGGTCTCCACCTGAATCGCACTGGTTTCGTTACTGTAGAAATGTGAGAGAATGGGAGACATGGCAAAATATTGTCGCTCCATGCAGCGATCATCTCGGCAGGCTTAGCAGGCCTGAGGCAGTTATGGTGCTCACAGATTTCTTCAGGAAGATGAAAGATGTTTTCTTTAATTAGTGCTCCTGCCCAGAACCCTGGTTTTGCGTGTCTAAGGAGTAATGATGTGGAAATTTTCTGCTAGACCCTTAGCTACGTGCCCTACGAAGGATGTTTAAATCCAGCAAACACAATGCAGGTCCAGTGTTTGCTCCCACTGTGTCTTCTCAAGAGGTCTTGAAGGCCTTTGCCATGATGTGAGTTGCAAAGAGCAAGGCGCTTGGAAGGATTTTTGAGATCTCTTTTTGTAATGGGATTAGAAGCAGTATCAAGCGGTTCTGAGGAGGTGCTGCCTGCTACTGCAGATGCCAAAATTGTTCGGGTATCTGCAAGGGACATGTTATTCCACTGTCTTGATTTTTTTTTTCCCCTTAAAAACCTGCCTGTTATTGATATGCCCAGCAGCATACCGGGTTTTGTTCATACCTACTTCCCTTTTCCCTTGCTGTTGTGCTGGCTGTTCCTGATGTCCACCACTTATTTAGGAGAAACCAAGCAAAGGCAGATCTGCCTAAGCAAAGAATTTTTTTAAACGGAGCAAGTGCAAGATCGTACACACCGTTTCCTGCTTTCCACACATGCAGTTTTTCTGTGAGCTTTTTAGACACCAAAAGTTCCTCCGTCCAAGCCTGCTCTAGATGGGAAACCTATGAGAATATTTAATAAAGAATTTTAAGAATTGCAGCAGTATCTGCAGATTGCAGAAGGCAGCAAGTCCTACCGAGTTGGACAATTAACTGAGGAGCTGGGATGTTTAGAATATTACTGATGGGTGGTCTAGTATACAAAATTTAACCAAAACTGTGAATACTAAGATTCAATTATCAGAATTTCTTTCTTGTTGTAATCACATTTTGTAAGGAACTTATTCAAGATATTTAGGAAACAGGCTGTGTGAGTGCAGTGGTATCTATTGCACCTTTCTACGCTTGCACCTTTCTTCTAAGATGACAGCAAAAGCATTTCACCACTGCAGGGTATTTGATGCTACAGTGGAAGAAATATCACTTTGGGCAGTAAAATAACTAAAGAGCTATTAATATCAGTTCTGCTTTGATGTGTATTTTTATTTGTATATCTATGCTAACATACGCTCTGAACACAAAATATTTACCTAACGAGCAGTTTCTGCAAACTGATCTTTGGAAAATTCCCCAAATGAAAGAACAAAAATAGAAACATACTTTCATGTTGGCTAAAATGCACTTGATTGGCAAGTAGAAATAGTGTTTGCTAGGGAAAAGCATCCCTAACTATAAAAATTACTGCTTTCTGCCAGCATGAGTGCTCTTTGTGTAAAGCATGTAGTTTTGTTTTAGTAACGACACAAACTTCTTGGGAGGAAAAAATCTCTCTCAGCTTTCAAAAATGTCTTAAATTAATCTCCATGAGTTTTTGGGAGACCTATTGCCGTGTTATGTCTGACTCTGGTGTATACTTGAGGTAATTAAATGTGTATAAAATCACTGCAACGGTAGCTTGGACTCATAACCAACTCATACTCTTAATTTTTTTTTTTACCTTTCTCTATAGCGTGGTCTTTCAGTGTTTATGGAAGGTTTTAAAGATGCTATTTGAGGCTTAAGAAGCATGTGTAGTTTTTTCTGGAATAACTACTTTTGCAGGGTGTCCTGTGTTTCATTGCCTTTTTAAAAATCACCGTTTCCAGTAAAACAGATGCATTTCCCTATAAGTTTCTCTGGAAAAAATCATAGTGGCTCGGTTTACTGCGCTGAACAGGCACAGGAGACTTGCACCCCGCTGCTCTAGCGATGCAGGTAGAGTATTCCAGTGTTGGCGAAACCTGTAATTTGATTATGCCGCAAATTTGGAGAGGTAGATTAGGCTAATCCTCAATCCTGATACATCTGGGCTAACTGTGAAGCGAGAACTTGCTCCGGTCAGCAATTACTCTGCTTCGCTATGGCATACCCAACAGGGATTTGGTCAATTTAAAACAGGAAGATACAATAAATAACTAAGGGCTTGAAATCCTGATTTTGTATATAATGGTGCAAAACCAACCCATCTATTTAAGGGCTGCGTGAGCAGTAGTTCTCTTCATTTTGCTTCTGTGCAGGATGTTGCTATGCAGCTGGAGTTATGTTTCTTAAGAAACCGCATGGGCAAATTGGAAGAGACGGGCTATTAATTGCGGTTGCTTAATCTGACATCTAGATATTGAGTGATGGTACGTTTTGCCTTTGTTTTTTGCTGTTGGCAAGAGCAATTACATAGACTTAGTGACTGGCCAAAATGCAGCTACCTGCCTTTTTGGAAAATCGCAGCTGCAAAATGTTAACAGGAATTGTTGTCAGCTCAAATTGACCAGCTCTGGGTGAGGAAACCATTTTGGTCTTGATATTCCCACTCACATTTCCATAGCTTTTCCAAACTTCTGCCTTGCGGAGTCGCGTGAAAGGAAACGATCTTTGGATAAAATGTTTGCGGTGGCTGATTTTTGTCTGTATGGTCTGAATTTTGCAGAGTTGAACGCCGTGGAAGGTATTTCCAAGAATGTCATTCTCATCCCATTGCATCATCTCTCTTTGGCCTGTTCATGAAGTTTTCAGGTCTGTTACGGACACGATGGTTCACCCTTGTGTTTTAATAGTAAGAGTTAGGTTATCCTATTAGAGTTATCCAGCAAATTTGGTTTTTCTCTCTTGAGCAGAGGAAAAGCTCTGTAGTTGCACGGCTTTATAGACCTGCAGCTGTTTATGCCTTTTCCTCTTGGGAAACTAAGACCTGAAATTTGCCGTTGGCAGCGATATATGAGCAGTGGTGGAAGGTAAAGTGGAAAAAAGAGCACAAGCGTTAGGCGGTCGTATTACCATGTCAGCGTTTAAGCGTTGTCCCTGAGCAGGATTCAAAGCCGTGGGAAAAGGGTCTGAATCCTATTGATAGTTTCGTATTATGGCAACCGCAGCTGCCATAACAACGAATCATGGTTCCTAATTTTGCTCGTGTTGGACACAGCAGTGATATACCTTCCCTGTATGTGTAACCTGCTTTTGAAGATCTCACTCGGTGAAGTTTGAAGGTCCAAGCTGGTACGGTTTTAGCCTAGTTGGCTGTCACTGGAAATGATTGTGGGGTCTCTGGGCTCTGAAAAGCAACTCCAAATCACTGCGAAGCAGTCTGCGCTATGTTACGTGTTGTGTGCCATGTGCATCGCGGCCAGCTTTGCTTCTGACAGCTTAGCCTGTCCTGCCTTCCTCCTGGCTCATCAGGTACCAGCCGCCAAAGCAGCCAATTTGTCATAAGTGCTTTCGAATGGACTAATGTTTACAGATTGATCTTCCAGCTAAACTTTATTTTTTTCTGCCCTTCCCTGAATAAGGAAATGCAAAGCCTTTAGGGATCCTTTGCTTAAGGACAAGCTTAAAAAAATAAAATACTATATGTGAAGCCAAAAATTATTCTTCAGTTTCCCCCCCACACACATACACCTGCACTAATACATGACTAAACTGAGCATTTTCTTTCAGTCGTCTTGAAAGTCTGTGGTACAGCGTTAGCATTGGGATCAATTACTATGCAGATGTCAGTTAAGTCATGTCGTATTAGGGAACGTGCAGTAACGACTACATTGTATCGACGCTAATGAGGGGCTATCTCGGAGCCGTCTTTCATAAAGTGCTGTGTTAGCGTGGTACCTCGTGAGTGATTTGTAGTCCTCTGGGAGAGCAGGTACCCACGTAGTCACGTGCTCCTCTCTGGTTTCTTTTATTTTCCCTTAAACTGTAGAAGACAGCATTGGTTCATAGTGGGGGGCCCAACTGATTGCAGGTGGGGATTCGGAGAGGGGAACTGGTCTCGGTTTTGGTGTTTCTTCTAGGCACGCTGCTGCGTACGGAGGCAGTTTGAAGTATAACGCTAATTTGGGACGAGCCGAAGGGCTCACTCACCGTATTGCCTTGTATGGGAAAGTATATGGCTGTAAAATATGCTGTATCAGGTTGTCCTGTGTTCTCGCTCATGCATTCCCGAGCAAGGAATATAATATAATTTCTGGATGGCAGAATGGCAGTGTCAGATTTATAGTTATTCCCATTTAAACTAAGGTTGGCTGGTTGTGCCTGTATCTTCTGAGCTCACTCGCTGTGAATGCAAGACTGAGTCTTACTTTCTCAATTGCCTGTGAAAAGTAAACATTGAGTCCTGGTGCTCAATTAAATTAGCATAGCAAACTGTTAAAAGAATGTTATTAAGGTTATTGAGTCAACTGCTCAAATATTAGGAAATCTTAATTCTGGGTTTTCTCAAATTCTGTTCAATTGTCCTGTACTGCGTATTTATTTCCAGTCAACGTTGAGCTGATGGGTCATGTAGGACCCTGGCTCTATGCAGCGCACAGGGTCAGTGCTGTCCATGAACCGAATTCAGTGCTCAGTCTGGTCTGCAGAGCAGCATTAATATCCTCAGCTGTGTGGACTATCCATCTTACGTGACGTGGCTGATGGTCTTGGGCCTCTTAGATCCCCTCTACAGACCTGTGACACTTGGAGAAGCATCGGGGAGCTGTAACTGTGTTATTGCTGTTACTCTGACAGTGGTAGAGGAGACAGGGGCTCCTGTCATGATACACACCAGCGTTGTCTTCCCGTTGCTCATCTCTAGGCTAACCCCGCATCCAAGTTTGACCCGGACTGTCCAGGTTTCAGGTCGGGTTATGGGTTAGGGCGCAAGTCTCCAGGGTCATGGCTTGGCAGCAGGGTGGTTCCCCACCACAACAGCAACCACGGGGAAAAAATGTGGGCTAAGGTATCTTTGCTAAGTCTACCCAACTCCCAAAGCTCATCTCGCCAAGTCTTCCTGGTGCTCTCTGTCCATCCAGTCCCAGTTCACTGGGTCTTGTTGCCTACCTCTGAAGCTATCTGCAGGAGGTAGAAGTGTTCTCCAGCAGGAATGGATAGTCCTGGACTCCTGTCTGTCCTTGGTCAGATCCATCACCCACCTTGAGGATCTGATCTACCTGAATACAGCACTTGGTTTCCAGAGACTCCCTAACTTCTGTGGACTGAAATGGTTTGGTCTTTCCTAGGTCTTTCTGCCAGCCCAAATCCTATGGTGTCCCAAAACCAGAGATAATACAACCTGTGGATTATATCTCTCAGGTGCAATGGTAGTGAGAACTGTAGGAACTTCTAGCTGCTTAAAAGTGAACCAAAAAGAGTTTTGAGTCTTTAGGGAAAGCAGATATGCTTTCCTGCAAGACTACTCTTTTAACAAGAAATGGGTAAGTAAAAGAAATCAATTGAAAACTAAAACTGTGAATTGTGTTGCTTAAAGAAATTCAGGTGCACTCGGTAACTACTTCTAGAGAGGCTATACAGAGACAAACTGTTTGTAAATATTATGCAGAAATGGCTCCTACATTAATTTGTTACCCTCTTAGCAGCTCTGTTCCAGTCCTCAGAAATTACTTGTAATAAATTGCTCATAATTGGTTCCTAAATGTGAGGAAATTATCAACTCTCAATTGCTGAATATTTTAAGTCATAAATTATGAGTACAACAGTGCTACAGGTCTTGATTTTGTAACCCATACATGTCCCCGGGGCTACATGTTCAGCAGCAATAAAATGTATAAAGAATAGTAGTATATTATTAAATTGAGCTCATTTAAATGTGTTGATATTAAAAATGTTTGAGCAATTTTGTGATCAAGACCTAAGCTCGCAAGAGAAGTAAAACAAACTACTGCAAACCGTGCTTGCTAGTTTGGAAAATATCTGCATCGGTGGGGTACATGTTCTTCATGCTGAGCATGAGTTTGTAGCTCTTGTTTTGTGCTATAGTTTTGTACTCTAGTTTTAATTATATTCTGAATTGCAGGGCAGAGCTTTTTCTGTAAGAGTGTGGGGGGAAGATAAGAGTTGATGAAGTGAGAGCAGTAAATCTTCTACGACTTCTTTTTGCTGCACGATTGTTCTGAAAAAGAGCAAATAAGAGGAGGGCTGACATCAAAATCCTTCAGCGTTTGGTATGCAACAGTTGGTAGATTTTAATACAAACTTTCAGTACTAAGCCTTTTGGACAACTTCTTGCATTGCTTTTTGCTCTCTTAACTCTTGGCTATTCTTGCCTGAAGTTGAATTTAATGTAAAGGCGTGTGTCACAATTAATAGATGTAATTGCTTAGAATAAATAACTATTGATTGTGGGAAGAATGGAGCTTTCACAGTCGACATCCTTATAATAGCGCAAGCTTATAGCAGTAAAGGTTTTGCCTTCCGTTAATGTACTTTGAACCTATGGAGGAAAATCTGAAACTTAGCATATGAAATAAGAAAACGGTTTTCATGCAAAAACAGACTTTTTTAATTTTAGTGCGAAGTAATTATAGTTGTTTGAAGTTACTTACCTGCAAACCAATGGAGTTTATCACATGGATGTGTATAAAATGCAGAATTAGACTCAAATTTCAGAATTTCCAGAAATCTGCTATCCTTAGCTGTGTTTTCCACCTTTTTTTTCCTGTTTGCACCTGTCCAGTGCTTCAGGCGTATCAGACACTTAAAATGAAAAATGTAGAATGGAGTAAATTAAATCTAGAGCCTCAAATCTCCTGAGGGAGGAGAAGGATCCATCAGTGCTAAGTGAAATTTCTCCCGTCGATCCTTCTGCCTCCCAAGTAACGCTTGTATGGAGAGGGCAAGAGGAAGAGGATGCTAGAGACAGAAAGATGCATTTCTGTTGCCTCAGTATAACCAAATCTAGTGAAATCTAATGAAGCCCAGACCCATTAAGGAAGATGCAAATCTTTCCGCTTTTTCTCCCCTCTCTGCACTACGGGGATCCATTTATCACCTTAGTTGTATTTATTGGACATTTTGAGCAGTTGTTTGCATCTTACTTGCTGTTAATCAACACATCCAGCAATTTAGCAAGTCTGGCCAGGAGCCGGGGTTCGCTGGACACCAGCTCCGGAGCCGCGCACGAGTGCGCTGGGATAGACTGTCATTTGTCTTGGTGACAGGGGCTGGGAATTAATGAATCGGTTCAAGGTAATGCTAATTTGCTACTGTCCGAGGTCCAATTTTTGGCTTTTGCAGCTGCTGCATTGCATGAGTGAGAGGCCTGAATGTATCCCTCCTTGGCTAGACCGGCAATATATATGTCAGCAGGAATAAATTAATGTGTTCTGCATATATAATAGCTCTCACCAGCAGTTTTCTTCCCAATGTTACGACCACGCAGGATTTTTTGGCATATGTATGTCATGCATGGTCATAGGAGAAGATGCTGTGTGTTCCCGGAGCCGGGATACGGGGAGAAAGTGGTGGCAGAACAGGATAAAATATCCTTTTTGCTGAGTGCTGAAAAATTAATAACTACATTGGCTTGATCTCACATGGGGAAATTCAGAAGCGTCATTTCTACTGTTACAGCTTCTTCTGCTTGCCAGGCTGAGGAGGATGTTTCTTCCCCATCAGTTCTTCACGTTGAGCCTGGTACAAAAGCCGCCTTAATTGCAAAGTGGAGCAGTGCCGCCTGCTCCTCCTCCCTTCTTTTCCCTCTCCTCCTAAATTGGCAAACAACAGCAGTTCCTACAAATATAGCAAATGTTTTCCTGCTCCTGAAAAAAGCAGCAGGCACTGAAAAAACCCTTGGTATAATATTGTCTTGGTAAATTGTTAGAAGGCGTTTAACAGGATAGTATACATGGACTGGCGTGTCTGCAAATATTTTTCAGGTACGTACGCCTCCTCCTGAGATATGCACTAGACGGACCATTCGTACAGGTTTCTATATTTGAATTTTTCCTGGCATTTTTATCTCCTTTCTGAATCCTTGCCATCTCAAAGTATCCAAGCTGTCACTGTAACGTTTCCTCTCGTGTTGGTCTGCTTCAGTTTATGGTGTAGTGAGAAACCTGGGAAACGTTAAAGGGGAAATAGTTAATTTAAAGTATGCTGGAAATGATGAACCCCACTCTTGTAACTCTTTGCTTCTAGTCTGTCTGGGAAATACTTATTTCCCTATATTTATTGAGACTCGTGAAAACAAATCAAAAGGTTTTCCTGGTACGAGGCACCTTTGACAGTTAATTAAAGCACAGTCAGATACATAAAAACAAACCAACGGCAAGCTGGCAAGCAAAGTGCCAGCAGAAAGGAGGAGATGTTCTCCTTTCCTTAAGTGATAGACCTCAGATATATGAGAGTCTACCTGACTTTTGAATTCCCAAAGATGTCTTAAAGTGTCTCCCACCGATGGGTGAATGTTGTCTCCAGAGCTTCAGCTCTTCCTGCCCGGGAAATGGGTCCAGCAGGCGAGACATGATCCTGAAATTACACATAGCATCGTGTGGATGTGAAGGATATCCCAAACTCGGTGCCGAGCTGAACCTTCCTGATCCGGCTTTGCTCAAGTGAAAGTCAGGCAGGCAAATAGCTGCTGCCGTTGTGCTTCCCAAATACAACAAGTTGAGCAGTCTTGGATTTCCCTCTTGCCTCGCCTTCACACTGCAGTGGCCAGGATCGTGGCATAGCTGCGAAATCCACGTTCTGCAGCAGTGTTGCAGAAACTGGCTGTGCTCTGATATCTTCTGCTTCTAGAACGCCAAGAGGAAGGTTTGATGGCAACATGCTACGGAGAGAAAAAGAAAGGGGAAGTGGATCGGGAATGCTAGGATATCCTTTGCTTTCTGGACAGACCAAGAAGAGCAAGTCTTAAGGTTTGGGCCCAAACCTGGGATGCTTAATCCCAGACCTTCGGCTCGTCCATGGGGCATTGAGTCTGGAGCCATAGCCGTCATCAGTGTTTCCATGGGCTTTGAATAAGGGAAGGGAAAAAAGAAGCCTATAGCTTTCTACCTGAGAGCAGATGTTGTTAGAGGAATGATTTCCCTTGTGGTCCTTGTTTGGGTGGAGGAACCGAGCATCTGAGCAACGTTATCCACCTCAGCTATTAGCTACTACCGCATGAATATCTGAGTGGTGTCCGCAGCAAGAAGAGCCTATCCAGCAACATAATTAGCACTGTCTCTCTGCCGTACGCAGTGGGCACCCCGATGGGCAAAGGCGAAGGGAAACGAAGGCATTTGCGCGTTGTGAGAGTGCTCTCCAGGCGACCCTTTCATTAATCCTAATCACAAAGATAGATCACACACCGAGGAGTAATTAGCCAGACAGCTCCTTCAGCCTCGGCACCATGTAGCTCTTTTAACGGCAGTTAGGCAGCCGTCCTCCTTGAAGAAGGCGTTTTAGGCTCAGGTAGCTCACAGACCCAGGGCTGCCTTCCTGCAGTTCCCAGCACAATTAGGTCATCCTAACTGTGGCATCCCGCAGGCGACATGAAACAGAAAGCTTTGAAAGGTGCAAATCCACGCTCCGTCTCTGAAGTGCTCGTACCGCGCGGCCAGCGCTGTGCCGGGGTGCAGTGTGTCCCCGCCACGGCCCTGTTTGTTGTTGGCAATGGGGAAAACAGAGGGAGGTTGGGGGGGGGTCTTTAAGAGCAGCTTAAAGTGGTTTTGCTTTTGTCAGCTAACTCTCTCTCCTTATTAATGGCTCTGTGGGACATCACTTATTCAGGTTCAGACCTCATCTTTCAGCTGGCAGTGCAGTGAACTACCTCCCTGCAGTTCAGCTGGCGGCGGCCCCTTCCTTATTTACCGCCAGCAAGTGCAATTCGTACCCACTTAGGCTCACGTCCCGCACCAGGTGCAGAGCCGTTGTCTTGGTTTCCTGTGCATTGTTTCTCCAGGTAAGACATCAAAAATACATCCCATGCATCTCTTCACCTCTCCTACGCACAAGCTGTCAAGGGGTCGCAGCCTCTGGCGATGGCTGTGGCAGCAGGAGGAGGGCCGTGGCTTGTCCTACCTGCGATGCTCTGCTCAGCTCTGCCTTGGTGCACAGACTCGTGGTAATCTGTAAGCACCTTTCTCCAGCTTAGTGCCGCCGTTTGGGTTCATCCTCCTTGTCATACTGATGCATGTCCTTGTCTGTAATTTTTGGCACTGTGTTACCTTATCAGTTGTGTGTAACGTCATCTGGTTGCTGCCCATGTCCAGCTTGTGCTTCAGCTGGAGGCATTCTGCGTCCAGGTGCCTGTGCAGAGGGCTGCTTCTGTGCTTGGAGCACGTATGGTCCGTGTCTGTGCTGTCAGAAGAGCCACATCTGTATGAACTAGTGTGATTTGGTCAGATCTTCTGGGTGCAAGGTGTTGTCCAAAGCGTTCATCAATGGCTTGACTTCTTGTATTCATATGCGAGGCTCTAAGGCTCCCTTTTTTTCCTACTCATAGTTAGTCCATTGCGGTGAGAAGTTTATGGCACTGCCTGCATTTGTGTCCTTGGCTCTCCTCCATCTAGCCTGTCCTTCCTGGACTTTGGTGGCCTCCACCAGGCACTGCGCTGTAGAAGCTGAATATGGCTGGGTCAAGTGATACGCTCTTCTTGTAGGATGCAGAGCAGGGATGGCTCACCTGGTTAACTGGCTTTAGAAGCCAGTAACATCTGCAGTAGATATGAATCCTTCTCTAATTTGCGTTGCAGAAGGTGAGCAGGGCTTATCTAATTACTGTGTGTTATTACCCAACACAAGTTCTCACCTGTGGCTGCTCTGAGGCACCTTTATGTAATGTAATTTGCAATGGCTGAAGCTCAAGGATGGATGAACTATTTAAGGACTGTGGATTCCCTTTCTATTTCAGAAAGGGAGCTCATGGTGAAGGAGGAGGTGTTTGTTCATGAGATCATCAACTAGAGAGAGCTTGCCTCGTCCAAAGCTCAATAAATTCAATTACGATTTTATGGGAGAACTGCCGTCCCACGCTGCCGTGGGTGAGTTTATAGCACGCTCATGGTATTTCTCTATGGGTTAGTTTGCACCGCTTTGACAAATACAACACACTAGAGAAACCCATAATCATCTTCTGCATTTATGGGCCAGCAGTGTTGTACAAGATAATTTTCCACCCACTAGTGTTCAGTTATACACTTGTTATTAAAACTTTTGAGAAGTATCAGGGCAACGGTGGGTCATAGGAGTAAGGCGGCTGCTTGGAGAAGCTGTGGAAAAGAGCTTTGTTCAAGCTGCTCAGTGGAAGAGAAATTGATATATCCTCTTGGGAAATAAATAGGAGTTAGTCTTTGAAAATGCAATGATATTCCTGTGAACAGGAATAAATGACTGCCCTCGCAGAAAAGTTCAGTGGTGGAACCCTCTCCTGCTTTTTGTCCTCCTCTCATCTGCCTCTGCAGTAGCAGAGCAAAAACCAGCAGAAATTTGTGGCTGGCTTTGCATTTCTTTTGCTTTTTTTTTCCAGAAGGTCTTGTCCGTAACCTTTCCATCTGTTCTTAACTAGCTTTCTGTAATCTTAATCTTCAGCCGCACGCTGAATATGAACTTCCTTTAAATTATATCTGTTCACCCAGCACTCTTGGCACTCAGGCATCTATTATATAATAATTAAAACTTGGATCTTCCAAGTCTTCTGAATTTCGCAGCTGTTGGGCTTGCAGAGCTCTGTTAAATGAGCCTTTCCTCTTCCCCGGGAAGGGGTTCGGAGGAACAAGTGGCACGAGCGTCAGATAAGCTCCGCAGCCTCTGGTGCGAGAAGGGGGAAGCGCTGCATGCAGGTTTGTAGGAGTTGGGAGGTTGTTAGGCAGGAAGGAGTGGGAGGCCAGGCAGAGGAAAGGGACCCTAATTGCCATCCTTGGAGCCGTAATGAAAGAAATGAATTGCTAAGGCTTTGCATCAGGTGCTCGAACTCCGGACTGGTACATGTTTAATGGCTTTCACCGCGAGTGCCCTATTTAAATACCTGTCAGCATCCGCAGGCTGTTGCTTTGGAAGGTGGCTATGAAAGCAAGCACTTGCCGTGGGGAAAATAGTTTCAAACATGCCAAGCCTGTTTTCCATTGGAAATCAGAACTCCCAGGCTGATTTTGTTTGCCTGTGGGCCAGCACTTGAAAAGTTTGCCTTTAAAATCGCCTTATGCTTATTATGTACTATTCATGCGAATGCGAATGCTGAAACTTTCTCCTGGCTTGCAACAGAAAACTGGTTTCCTGGCACCAGATAGCATGAAACTGCTAACTCTGAGCTGAAAAATTGTTTGTAGGCAGATCGTGAGATCTGTCTACTCCACTTTCTGAAATAGTGTGCCCAGAGAAAGCAATATCAGATATATATAAATTTTTAAATTATACAGTCGAAAGACTGACATCATAAAGCAGAAGCAAAATGGGACTTGCCAGTCTATATTACCTCCATCAGTTAATGTCAGTGCACTGATTCTTGCTTCTCTGATGTCTACAGACAGTAATAAATCACATTTGACTGAGCTGAGTCAACATGCTGATTTGCAGACATGAAGTAACAGCTAATAAAAGTAAGCATTTCAGGTTTTTAAAGTACAGCTACTGGATTAACCTGAAGTATTGCAGCTGCAGAGTACTGAGGCTTCGCAATTTGAAAGTTCAGCGTATACTTTATGCATGCAAAACTAATTAAAACACAATTTGCTCCTGTTTTCAGAAGCAACTTCAAATGCATTTGACTGAAAAATTACATCCCTGTATACTACAAGGCATTTCTCGTCTTTTAATTTTCCCTTTTATCAACTTGGGTTTTAAACAAAAGCTTGTACCACAAGGTAATATTTTTCTCTAGGCAGTGATCTCCCAGAAACCTTCATATCTGCCTTTTATAAATAATTATTCTTACCTTGATATTTCAAGTGGATGGTACTCAGCATTATATAAAATATCTTCTGCCCATCTTTACAGCCCTTTTAAGTTGTCTCTCTACAAAGGAGAAGCAACATTATGATAATGTTTGTAAAGCCTGAGCAGCCCCTATTAGTCCAGACTTCGGCTTCTAGGATCTCTATCCCCAAAAAAGCTGTTAGCCTGAATCCTCAGCTTTCTGCTCCAAGGTACAGTGTGGTTTTTATATGCCCACACTTCCTCGGTGGTTGCAATGCAGTGGGAACTGCAGAGCTACTCCAGAAGAGCCACCTTCTTCCAGGCTCGTGGTGTGGCCCAGAAGTCCTTAGCCACCGCATGAGCCAAGATGACTTCAGGGGTGCGAGTGGGGCCTGGATGATAAATTCGCCTCTTCTTTGTCTCAGGGTAACGTCTGTATTTCACATATTCGAATTTCTCTCCCTTTCTTCCTGCTCTTTATTCTTTAAACCAATGACCTATTAAAGTTCACAGCCTGTGTATTTTTTTCCCCAAATTATTAACTACGTTAGGTTCTCCAAAACAGCCTTCTTGTTCCTGTTTTTTGGGTGTCAGCTGCCTTCTGGAGGAAGGCATCCTGGGTGACTTTAATATAACCTACATCTCTTCCCTGTTGCTCAGGGAGCGGTGGTTTTTAGACTTGTGCTTGCATCATGGAGAAGGAAACTGCCTGTCAGCTGCCAAGCTCAAAACAGTTATGCAGGCTCAGGAATGATGTTCATTTGCTGGATGAACTGCTAGTAAATTTTGGAAGTGGTGCTGGACATTACAAAAGCAAAATCTGTTAAACAAATGCAAGCCATCAGGTGCGTGTCCTCCACGAGCTATTCTGAAATCTCAATGCTCCAGGCAGGTACGATTCTCTGAGGAGTTGGTGATTTGGTTGCTGTTGACAGTTTTTTCATATTCTTGGTTCTCTTCTTGATTGCTCTGGATGGTTTTTGACACGCTTGACTTCTTTTTTTTTTTTTTTACAAAATTTGTGCTGAGATAGGGATGCTCTTTTCCCCTCTCTCCCTAGCAGCAAAGATTGCAAACTGTTCTTGCTTCGCACCCAGGATGCTTTTAAGGTGTTAAATCAGTGTTAGGAGTCATTTCAGTGCAATGTTAGAGTAAATAACAGTCTAAAAAGTGGCATTCATCTCCCCAGGTGGTTGCAATACAGATGGTGGAAGGCAAGAAGCTCCCTAGTCCCTTGGCTGCTCATTTCTTTCCCTGTTTGCGGAGCCGGGAGGTGTTCTGGCTCCTAGCAGAGAAACTCCGCTGCCTCGTCCCTTGGTGGTTTGCTTCGACTGCATGTTCCCCTGCGTTGCGTTGCCATCGATAGCCTCTTCCCCGGCCGCGCGGCTGGCTGCAGCTCTCCCCTCCTGCTAGCTCTGCTCCATTTAGAGAATCCAGTTATTTCATTTGCAACAGCTGTTTCCTCCCCAAATCAGTGGAAAGTCTCTAGATCATTTTACTCCTTTCTGTAAAGCGATTTAATGCCAGCCGGAGGTGTAACAAGGATATTCTCACCTGCCAAGATTTGAAACAGCTCCGTTCATTACTGTACTTGCCCTTTTCCCTGATAGGGAAGCCTTATTCACAGGGCTTGAATGAAATGAGTGCTGTGCACGCCTCTCCTGGGGGCTAGCGCTAATGTGGCCTGAAGAGAAGTCCCACGACGTTGCCCACGAGGATCTAGTCCGCTTGGTAGAAGTACACCGCAACGGCAGCTCATTGCAGTCTGGCAAATGAGAGGAGATTAGTCTGCTACGTTAAGCACCGGCTATACTTTTCTCGAGGGTCTTGCTGCAAAGTAGCATTTTGTTTTTCCATGACTGTGGAGAAAGTTGAGAGTGTATCTGATTATTAGGAAGGGGTGTGAACTGGCTAAAATGAGACATGACCCAACTCTGTTGACCCAAGCAGTTCAGAAACTTAAGATACCTGATTAAGGTTACCGGTTGAAAATCTAGCAATACCTCTCTTCGCTGAGAATTGGTTTGATTAAATTGAAAAGTATTTATTTTCAAAAGAGATTGTTCATTTTTTGCCTGAAAAACGTGTAAGATTTGGAAGCACCTATTTTATCAATGGCACTTTGCTGTTGAAAGCACTACCGAGCAATTTATTGACCAGCTATTCAAAAAATTCTTATGCTGGGCAAGAAATGGAAAGCAACAAAATGCCACTGGTTCTATTCAGCTCAGAAACCTGGGCTTATTGCAGATGCCAGCTGAAAACACTGATTTACTTGAGACCTTTCTCTGCTTCATCCAAGTAAGAATTTTGCCCATTGACTCAGGATGTGGTCCAAGCTTTCCTTCCAGTTGCCAGGGCCATTAAGTCTGCATAGTTCAATCGCTTGTCCCAGGTATTTTATCAGTAAAACGTGGTACATTGGGAAGAGAAAGCCAGTGCAACAGCAGAGCTAGTCTTTTCTTGCGGCAGTGACTACTGCAGGTAATTTTGGTCAATGAGACTGTGAAAGCTTTGTGAGATTTACTTCACGTGAAGCTGTGCACCAAAGGTCCATCTCCTCACTCATGTGGCTTATTCTCTAGATAATAGTATATAGTAGTGAGTGTGTGTGTGTGTGTGTGTATGTATATATTTTTTCTTCTTTTCAGAAGAAAAACAGAGGAGATAACTGAGACCCTGAGCAGATGCTGGCACTTTGCCATCTTTTTTTTAATTTTCTTGGTCCCTTACCTAACCTGAGAAGGAAAACTGTTAGCTTTGTGCGGGACTGGAGCAGGTAAAATCCTCTGCTCTTCTTTTCCTTTTGCCACCCCTTCACGAGGTGGAATTGATGTACACTGAGAAGAAGAGGAAGAGTTTTCCAAGGCAAGGATTAGCAGGCTCTCAGGTTGAACCTGGACGGGAACATAACTGATATGCGAGCGCAAAAGCAATACTGCATTTGCAAGTCACCCAGAGAGGAGCTGTGTTTTGAGAACGTGAAATCTGTCGTTGCTGGTGCAGAATCGCTATTAGGTGGCTTCTGAGTGTTGTGTGGGTAAGGTGCCGTCAGCCGCGCTGCAAAGGCGGTAACAATGAAAACAGCAGGAATACTTACTTTTTTTCCTCAGATGTGAAAGTTTGATTATTAATAGTAATAATATAATTGTACAGAGGCTGTTCAAATATAAAGAGAGATTTTTTGCCCTTCTTCTTTCAAAAGATAAAGGGAGAATATAAGACTGTAAGATTATTCAAGTCAGAAAGGACCTCAGGAGATCTCCAGCCCAACCTCCTGCTCAAAGCAGGGCCAGCTCTGACCAGAAGGGTCAGACCAGGTTGCCAGTTGGTTTCTGAAAACTGCCAAGGCTGGAGGCTCCACGAACATTACACTCTCAGGCTGGAGACCTTATTATTATTATTTACCACCAGTGATCACTAAACGGCTAGGGAGCTACGGAGGCGAAAGCGGATGCTCCAGGCTGGCTCCGGTGTCACTCCTTGGCCAAGCAAGGGTTGGAAGGACCAAACATGCCGTTGTCTCCAGGTTTCCCACAGATGGCTGTTCTACCTAGTTCTCCTCTTTGCATCATTTCACATCCATGAGAATTAGTTGAGAGAGGTAGTGAAGTGGCACGGCCAAAACTGTTAATGGTGCAAGACCATTTTCCTGGCTGAAGTTGAACTTAAAAAGCGCTATTGCAGTACTGTCAGAAAGAGGTGATGATTTCGAAGCTCTGGTCTCCTCCTACCTTTTGCAGGATCTCTGCTGTGAAACTGTTGGTTCAAGTCTTGTATTTTTGGACCAATTCATGCTTGGTCTTCTCTAACCACGGGGGAAGTGTACCACCTCTTCGGACACGGACCTAAGTCCTCTGATCTGTGTCTCTATATGGATCCTAGACGTTTGGACGCTTCCCGTCCTTCAGCTACCTCCATCAGTTAGGCCCCCAAAACCTGCAACTTGGGGACAACTTTTATTTTCCTAACAATTCTATGGCCAGAATTGACCGGGGCGTATATGATCTCTGGCTGATGTCAAGGTACCTTGGAGCCTAGCACGCCTTTTCACTTGTCGAAGGTATTTTTTAGCCCCCTGAAGTGTCTTTCAAGGATGTTGCCAGTATCAGGGGCTGGAAGAGCTCCTAATCCAGGATTTCCCTTGAATAATGTTTTCTTTGCAAAGTGTAATTTCTGATAAGAGCTATATTTGGTTGGCAGTCAGCTGAATTATATATTCTAAAAATTATTCAGGGCCATATATGTATGCATATATATAATAGAGAGTGTGTATAATATTATCGGTATGTCCGTTTTCATCAGTTGAGCTTTTTAATTATTTTTTGTGGATCTTCCACTTCTTTATGAAATGCCTGTTCCTAATTCTTTTATAGAAATTGTATCTGTTGCTTTACCGCTGCCCTTTAAGCACATGATTATGATGAGTGAAGAGAGGGAGATGCTTTTGCTTTTCAAGGGGACTTCAACCTCTGGTTTTGTTCTGCTTAATAAGAGATTGCAGTGATTGTGTGTCCCGCTATCGCATACCAAATGTGGCTTTCATTTTAATTAAAAGAGTTAGTTAAAGTAGACTGGTCAGCTCCAGTGTTTTATGCATTTAGGTTTCTATCTTTTTTTTTATATATATAACATTTTGAAATACTTCCAAAATATTTTGAAAAGCCAGGAAATGAAAGACAGCTCCCAAGAGCACGGGAGGAGCACTGTAACTAGAAAAGAAATTTGGACTGCGTAATCCTTACAGCTTGTTTAGGACAGGTGAACAAAATACATCTTATTGAGTTCCAAAAAAAACATTGCAGCATTTTAAGAGCAATGAAGTTATCCGAGCATCTTGGAAGGCTTTAAAGAAGAAGGAAAAAAAAAAAAGTCAGGGTTTTTCAGCTGTTAAAATACGCCAGGAACAAAAGGGTTGTTATGGAAACCCTGAAGATAAGCGTAAAGTTTGCTCATCTGCTGCTCTGCTTTTGGAGAACTGAGGCGGGCAAGTTCAGAGACGGTCGCGAGCCGAGGTGGCCCCGGGGCGAGCTCTGCCCCGCCGGTCCCTTCGCCCTCCAAGCCACCGCCTGGATCCTAGCACCCAGCCCTGCTGCCTTTTCCATTCCTCCCTTCTTTGATAGGACAAAACCAGGTTTTTTGCTTTATGTCATTTATCCAAGAGCTTCAAAATGCAGATGGAGCCCTGTTCGCACTTCCCACTCCACCTTCAGGTCGCCCGAGGGGCTGATGTGGCCTATTTACTGAAGCCGACGCGCGCTTTGGAGAAGCGAGATGATGTACAGAAACAGTAGAGCATCCTTTGATCCAGAGGGATCCCCAAATACCCCGATGGGGAAGCGCCGAGATCCGAGCACGTGCTGGCTTGCGGTGCCCTCCCGCGCTGCGCGAGTCTGCTGCGTGCAAGGGTAAAGGAGGGGAAAGAGAAAGCTTTGAGAGACGGGATAAGCAGACTTGTGCACGCCAGGACTCCTACCGCTTTCCTCCTATTACTGCAAATGGGACCGGGGCTATTTTTGGTATCCTTCAGCCAATCCTACGCGCAAGAAGGCATCTGATTCATTCCGCTCTTTAGCGGGGCTCTCGGGGACGAGAAGGGTTTGCTGGTGAATAATGTCCAAGCAAAGAGGTTTATGGCCTCGGAAGGCACCTATGCGACTGCAGCGCATCCTCCATTAGTACTTGTCTCCTATTACTATCACAGATACATCTTAGATGAACATTTCTTATCTGTGCTGACTGGTTTCTTGTTTCTTTCTTTCTTTTTAAACCATCTGAATAGCATCCAGGAATATTGTATGCAAGACAAAATTCCCCTTGACTTGAACTACATTTTTTCGTTTTCCGCTGGCTGCTCAGTAGGTAAATACCTCCTCGAGTCCTTGTTATCTCCGCTGGCCGACTAACCCCCGAGTTTAAGACATGCTTCTCCAGCAGCTTTTTTTGCATCGTACCGCCCTGTAGATGTTAATGCCGCCTTACGGGCTCGCTGTGAGGAAGCTCATTATCCGGTGCTTGCCTGTGCGTGTTGCAAAAGCCTACGTGCATGCCTTTAAGCTAAAACACACCTGCAGTCGGAAGCAATTTATAGAATCGTGGAATAATTTAGATCGGAAGGGGCTTTGGGATGTCACCTATTCCTCCCCCTGTGCATGTATATTGATATCCGTTTAATTTGGTTCTGCTTCAGGATTCGCTTGAAGAAAGCTGCGAATTGCATCTATACACAAGCGGAGCATGTCTTTTGGAATAAATCATTAGGAAGCCGGAGAGTAACCCTTATATTTGCTTCCAGCCTTGTTTGCCGCTTTATTTGAGCGCGTCCACGCCGGCCACGAGGGTTTTGCATTCAGGGTGGTTTTCAGCGCCCTGCTTCTGCAGCCTTGCCCCAACAGCCACCCCAAATCTTATTTGGGTTATGTTCTCTCTGCCCTGCCATGCTTTTCTCCTTGTTACCCTGGCTGCCTCTTCTCCGCTCTGCTGGGTACGGCTCAGGCTCTTTATGCTTTGCTTAACCTTCCTTCCTTCCTTCCCGCTCACCTAGGTTTTAATTCTTACTTTTAAAGCCCAGAGGAAGTTTCTTTATCCTTTTTTCAGATGCGCTCAATTCTCCAAGCCTCTCTCTGCCCCTAGGCTGCTTTTCACGGCTTTCGGCGATCGCCACCTTTATTTCCCTTCTCTGTTTTTAAAAGCGTTTCCACAATGTAGGAGCCTGCATGCAGATCTGCTCTTATCTCCAGTAACCCTTTCTCGCCAGTAAGTCTTGGTTTAAATCCGAGGAGCGTTACTGTTGATCACCGCTCCAAGGCTGAGACTGTGCAATGTTGATTTACCTCTCCAAGGCCAGTGAGAAAACAGTAGCGATCGCCGCAGTCGGCTGTGCGGGAACGTGTTCCCGCTGTGCTACAGCACTTCGGGCTGCCCGAGACTCACCAGATGTCCTTTTCCTTTGAAAACTGCTATTTAATTACAATTATTTTTATTATTCTCATGGAAGAAAGCAGTAAGAAATAGTCGTAATGTATCATTTGTGAAAAGGTGGAAGGAAACTCCTACCATGTTGCTGGCAAGTCCTAACCAACGAGCAAGGTGGAGCAGCACCGGTTTGGTAGGTGTTGGCCGTTGTGGGACATCTCTTTGGATGGGCCTCTGCTGCTGTCAGAGAGGCTGCTCCGTCCTATCTACTTAACCCTCCCAAACAAATCTGGGTGCGGCAGATCCTCCAAAATAATGTTTGTAGGGCCAGGGAGGCCAACGGCTGCCTCTTCTCCAGCATCCCAAAAGAGTTGTCCTAGATGACGTGCAGTCTTGGGGGAGGCTGGACCACTGGTCGGTCAAAGCTGACTCCACCTTTGCTTTATAAATGCAAAATAAGTTTGCATAAGTACTTTTTAGAAGTATGTTATAGGTGAGACTAATAGCACTGCAGATCCTTAAGGCTGACCAATGCTGACCACTGAAAAACCTTGGTTTTTAGTTCCCCGGAATTTGCAAAGCTTTAAAAGGCTGAGCTTTAAACTTCTGGCGCCGATGCCAGCTTTAAAGCAAAATTGCTTTGGAAAAACGCCATCAGAAAAGGTTTAGCCTTTTTTCCGGGGAGATATCTAAGGAAAAAATTACGTTTTTCTCCATATTCAGCACACTCTAGCAACGCTTTACTTGAAGCTTAACGCTGCCGTGTTTCGGAACATGACTTAAAATTTGGCAAAACATGCTCTTTTTTTTCCCCCTTTTTTCTTTTCCCCTCCTCCTTACACAGTTTGAAACCTCCCCAAGCTTGGGTGAGGGATAAGCCCATCCAAAGCTGCCGTTCCCACGCGTGGGTTGGAGCAGCTGCTTTTGTGGCGCGGGCTGCGAAAGGCCAAGCGTTGCTGCACGGTCCTTTCTGTAACGTGATAACTGTTGGCTTTGCAATATTAATGGCATCGCTGGGAAGTAATTAGAGATGCACATCTCTTGACTTTTAAAAAGCAAGCTAAAACTCCCTTCTATTATATGGCTTTCTAGTGGTGTAAGTGTGTCTCTTCAGCTTTAACCTCTATTCTTTTTTCTCTCCTTTCCCTGACCTGCACATGCATTATTTTTTTGCAAAGTCGGAGTTTCAAGCACTTGAAAGCTGTGCTTGAAGTCGCTGGAGTTGGAGCTTTGGCTATACAAAGGGCTATGTAGTGATAAGATTGTTTAAAACCATCATAATAAGAATAATAAATTGAGTTTTGCATGTTGGTCACTCTGCAGTGGGGGCTTCTGACCTTAATGCTAAAACCTTGTGGCTGGGTAATGGGATAACTCCTGCCTCATGTCGAACGCAGGTTTTGAAATAAATTCCCTATTGTTAAGGAAAATGCACAGATCCGCAGCGATAATTCCTAAAGACAGCTAATTAAAAATAATTATTCTTCTGCCTTCAGAGCGGAGCTTGAATAGCATCCAGGAAATCAACCTGCAGCGCAAGCGCCGAACAGGGGGGATAAAACAAAATATTGAATAGACATTCATGAATTCTGCACTGAATCAAGTGGGAGTCTGTCCCCACTTATCTTTTTTAAGAGAGTTGTGTGAGGAGATCTGTGCCATAATGTATGTATTGCGTGGTGATGAGGGGATATTGAATCCAGGACCTCTGTTTTGTTGTTCTCCTAATTTCTTCAATATTGGGTTTTTTTGTTTTTTTGTTTTGTTTTTTTTAATCTTGCATATAGGTGTAAAAAAACAATTAGGCCCCCCTAGGAGACCTAACCATATTTTTTGGAGTTAAAAGCAGAGCAGTAGCTTAAATATTGATAAAGCTGATGACTCTCATCCATATTTCAGAGGTATTGTCACGATATACCATTGAAAATCCAAAACAGAATTAAGCCTCCCAGGCAATTTCTGTTTATACCAGGGAGGAAAAATAAAGAAACTAGAAATGTCGTTGGCATATTCCTGACATTAATGGATTTACAGGACGATAGACAAAAGTGTGCGTTAGTAAAACATCCCGCTGTATAGAACGGGGCATCTTTAGGCTCTTAGGTATCCTCCTAGATAGTCCCATAGCTTTAAAATTAAGGAAGTGAGGGACAGGTTTGTGGTTGTAAATCAGTTCAGTTTTTCTTTGCCTTGAAAGAGCAAGTGGCTTTCCAGACGTGCCTCGAAGCGGCGCCGAGAAAGTGGGAGCCGGTAACGTGCCACGAGGGTTTTGCCCATTACATAAATTACACACCGGCTGACAAATTCTTCAAGTCGAGTTAATCTGTTTTCTTCTGCGCCCGGAAAGAGAGAGTGACCATTTAATTATGGGAAGGGGAAAAAAAAATTATCTTACTAATTGAGAGAGTCGTATTAGTGTGATTTGGTTTATAGTTGGATTTATTTGAGGAACATGGAGGCAGCGCAGGCAGAGATGTTATTTAATGTTTAATTGCAACAGACTCGATGTGACAAAGCACCAAATGTTCTCATCAAAACAAAAATAGCCTGGGAGCCTTATCATTACACGGGGCAAGCGCGGGGAGGCTTCGGGGCGTGCAGACAAACCGGATCCTGCTTTTCCTTCCTTCATTCCGTATTTTTACCTTTGCATGCTTACGGTGACCATATTTAACTTCCCATCCTGAAGAGCCTCTTCCACATGTACGGTATTTCCAAGGATCACGTCATCTCCTAAAACGCAGCCTCGAGGTGGACCGTGGGAACCGCGGCCAGTATTTTCATTTTTGCCGAGAAAAACTAAGGGTAACTTGATGCAAGCCTATTTTAAGAAGTGCTTAAAAAAAACAAAAAAAAACCCTCTTGGGTTTATTTTAATTGTTACTATTTATCACTGGGCAATGTAATACCCTGCAAATGCTGCAATTGGGGCATACAGCGGCTGCTTGGGTGCAACCCCATGTATGACACGGGCAATCATCACTCTGGGTTTGAACCAAATAAAAATATTAACAAATTGTAAGTGGACCAGGTTTGATCCTAACTAGCTACTTAGCGATTAGAGTTTTGGTTGCTCTGCAATTAAATTTGCCGTTGCAATGCAATTAGCGCTCGCGGTTTGGGTTGCAAAAGCTTAACTTTGCTCCCAAGGTTTCTGCTTCCTTGGCGAATTTACTACCTGCTAATGAAGGTTGCAAGTTCTGGGTGACAAGTGGGAAAAAACGGGAAGGAAGACAAGCTGTTTTGCAATGCTGACTTGTTTTTCCTTTTTTCTGGATTGACCATACACCTAGGTGAACGGCTTTTGCCTAAAAATCTATGCAAAGAAATAAGAATAAGGCTCGATGTCTTCTTATCCAAGTGGATTGGTGGGAAAAGCAAACAAGGACAAAAGAGGCTGCTTAGTCTCTGAAGACAAGGAATGACGGCACAATGTTTTCTACGTAAAAATTTATTTTCCAAAGGTGGGGCATGTTTTAAGTAACACAGCCTGGAAAAGAAGCAAAGAGGTTGCATGGGGACATATGGGCATCTGCCAGAAACCAAATATTTGGAGTTATGCACACGCGAAGTGATTTCTGGCAGTTATTTTTTGCAGGGAGCAGGCTCACGGCTTCTAGAGTTTCCTTCTGTTTTGCATCCTCGTGCTAGTCGCCTTTTTACATTTACCGTGAGAAGATTAAATTGATGGCACGGTTTGAGTTAGAGAACTGATTCATAAAACTTTCTTGGCTGAAAGCATATGTGAAAAGGTAGATGAGATAAGTTGTTTCATTTACTTCTTTATCGGTCAGAGAATAGCGGTGCATATTTTGTCCACATGGTAATGGGGAAGAGTAGGGAATCCAAAGCGTAGTCGCCAAAATATAACTGCTGACCATTACTTTTTGGTAGATGCTTCATGTTATCTAAGGCACAGAGATTCCTAAATTTTGTAGTTTGTCTACATGAAAAATACTCCCATGTTGTCCTCCATCAATGCAGAAGAGCTTCTTCTAGCTGGCAGAAAAATGCATGGTTTGGGTGCAAGCAAAAGCTCTGCAAAACGAGCTCAGCTTTAAATTCAATATCAGTGTTCAATTCAATAATACTTCTGCAAAAAATGCAGTGTTTTCCAATCTTCTCGCCTTGAAAAAAAGCATCGCTTGCATTATGTAGCATTTGTTTTACTCAGGTGTCGAAGGAGGCTGCAAATTTGTCTTTATCTCCATCCATTGATCAGTGCTACTGTTCTCTACTCTTTTATTTGCATGGGAAATAAAATGTTTTGCACGGCTCATGGTCTTGGGGAGTTTATCGTCAGGTGTTTAATGTCCCAGCTTCTTTAATTAGGCAGCGCGAGGATGGAATACTTTCTCCAGTGTAATAAATAGTAATTAAACAGCACATTTATTACTATCCCGTACTAGAAGAGAAACGGCCTGGCCGTATCTCTTCGCTTGCTGTAGCATTGGAGATCAAATACCTCCGTCTTTTGAGCCCAGCCTTCCTCAGGCTGCCAGCCTGCTCAATCTTTCTTTTACAACCCATCGCCGAGCTTTGGTTCACGAGATAAATGCCTCCAAAGTGCTGAGATGCTTAATTTCTAGCGAGCGAAAAAAGCTCAGGCTCATTTCGCATTCAGACCGCGCTGTTCTCCGGTTGCTGATTTATGGAGGCTTTCCTGAAACACCTCTTTTCTGTCATCTCCGCGTTACTGCCTTCTTTCTGATTGTTTCCAGTAAAAACACGGGCACTTTTATGATAGCTATTTCATCTGTGTGTAGCAGCATTATATTTAAATTCGCAAAATAAGAAGCGGGCACTGAAATCACAGCAGCGTTTCATTAGCGTCACTGGTGGAAGAAACTTTTAAATTACTGCGTATGGAATTCGTATTCGTTACCTTTCAAAAAACAAATTTGGGGTTTGTATTGAGAAATGAGATGTGTGCATTGTGTTGTGTTACATACTTCTGGAAGAATGAGTTTGGGGTTTTTTTCCCCTGGAAAATGTTCTCCACAGTTTTGTATATCCTCCCTGCAATATATTCTTTAAACTTTTTTATTAGGCGTAAGAGTAGTTTGAATGTAAATGTTAAAGGAGCATTTAAATCATTGATTAAAAAAAGTTAACTGCTAAACTGAGAATCGTTATTAGTGAACACGTCAAATCGTGGCCTTTGAGCACTTTTCGTGTAGAAAATATGTATTTAAATTCTGAATTCGTCAAAACAAATGTTAATTGTCTGTTTGCTGACTAATAGCCAAACTCTGCACCACTTGATGTCATGGGAATTTTCCATCCTTGTCTTTCACTTAATGCTAATGGCTCTTCAGTTTTGCCGTGAAACTGGAAGTATATTGAATTTGAGCAATTCTGGCCTACCCAAGGGTTCCTAAAACGTATGATTTTCTCCCAAGCTCTACAGCTTCTGCTTGAAACTCAGTGTGGATTTTACAAATACGTACAAACCAAGATAACGTCGGACTTTTTTGAAGCTCGCCCCCTCTTCTGTAAGCGAAACTAGTTAGTTTACCTTGATTTTGGTTTTGCCTTTTTGAGTGTGATTGGATGTAATTTTTGACTGTATCCAAAACGGGGAATCTTTTCCATTACCCTTTTTTAATTAGCATTTTATCTTCAACGCCGGTATGCTTCTTGCATATTAGTGGAAACGGCTGATGCAGTAACAGGCCTGTGGAGATGGTAGTAGCGGGGTCTCAAAATTAGTTGGGCAACATCCTGCCTGCTGTTTTCACGCAGTAGATCTTGCTTCCACAGATCTTTCCAATAACCAGGCAGCACTTGCCATCAAGATATGGCAGTAATAGCTCAATTTTATAAATGTAAAAAACTATAAGGAGGATATGAATGTGTATGTGCCATGCAGAGGGGTTTGGAGATCCACCAGCTAGCTCAAGGAGGTAATCCCTAATCAAGGGATAACCTACACCAGTGTTGCAGTTGCAACAGTAATAGCAAAAGTAATAATAGTAATAGCAATAGTAGCTGAGCTACTATTTCTATATATCGCTCTTTGGAGCTCTTTCGAAGCCCAAGGCAGCCCTTTCCCARCCATCGTTGCTCCTCTCGGTGATTTCTGTCCCCAGCTTGCCTCAGCCCTTGGATAGCATCTGTGGATAATGCAATTTTTTTTTAACGCTGAGAGAGAAATGGCCCTCACACCCTAAGCTATGAATAGAATCAGAATTTGGCTCCCTATTCTAAAGTCTTTACAGAAAAACTAATGGGATACGGGAAGGCATGCAGCTTCCTTATGAAGATGRATGGTGAGCATGGATTGCTCTGGGAAGCAACGGATGGCATCCGGAGCAGCGTGACAGAACTTCCCAGGCTTTCAAATAATGCAATCTGTGCGTTTTTGCCGAGATTTTGGGTGGTTGACTTTTTCTCTGAAAGCGGTCGTGATCCCGTGAGCTGGAAGCGAGGAAAACTCATTCACCTTGCAGATCTGTCTGCTTGCTGCAGAAATATTCCCCCTGGAGCTCCATAGAAACTCTGCAAGCTATTAAAAAAAAAATCTCCAAAATTTCCTAGGAGTCTGTAAAGCATGTGAAGAAGTATTAATTGTTACTTTTGCTAGTTCTTGAGATAAATAGCTCATTTTTTGTGCTTTATATTAGATTGAAAATTAGCTTTTAAAGCGAAGTCAGTAGATGCTAGGAGTGGAATCCCGGTTCTTTAGAAGCTAATGATATTGATAATGATCAATAGCCTGGGAATTAAATTTTATTTTTTTCTTTAGGCCTTAAGTATTGTTTTGCATAGTCTAAGATTTCAGYGATTACTTTGCCATACGAATACTGGTGAATGTTTTCTTCGTGGGTATTTAGTTCTAGGTGCCAACGGCATTATCAGTGACTGATATTAATACTAAATCTGATGGAAGCCGTGTCTTTAGGCTTTCACTTGCCTTTTAATGTTTATATGTATAGTATGTATGCTGTGAAAGGAGCTGCAGAACTGCATATATTTATCAGCCCAAAATGACTGGCCAACATTTTCCAAAGGGAAATGTGATTTTGCCCACCTATGGGCATATGATTTTGCTGCACCCTAATAATGTTAGGAAATGGAATTTCTTCCCTTCGGATTTCTTCCCTTGGGATTTATTCCCTTTGGATTTACTCTATTGCGGCTACCCTCCCTGGCATCTCTCCCGCAGCGCGTCTAGAARTTTGCACGAGAAGAATCTGCTTTTGCCTATTCACTGCTTTTCTATAAATAAAACGCCATATATATAAGTGTCTGTGTAAGCTTTTTCTGTCTTGGCTATGTTAGGGGGTTTCAGTTTCTCTGAATTTCTTAATGCCTGGCACCAGCCCACTCTTCGGCACTTCTTGCCTTCCCCTTAGCGARCAACTGCGTTCAGGAGTCTCTCGGTGGCGCGTTAAAAGCAGATCTCCCGGTGGCTCTGCTTTAACATAATTTTTGGCGTCAAGGTGCCGCGGTGTATAGGATTTATCRATGCTTTCCTGCAAGTCAGAGGATGTTTGGAAGCATTAGCTACCTTTAATGGTTTTTATTTGTCCCTGATTTAATACGCCGCCTCTGCATTCCTCTCGTTTTAATACAATCTTCGTGAAACCTCTGGAGYGGATGATTAACGTGTGGAAGTACCTTAATGCGATATGTTCTTCTGTTCCCCTCAACATCACCTTGCCCTCTTTCTTTAGGGATATATTTCAATGTTTCTGCCCAATTTGAGGTCTTTTATTTATRTATCTGGCAGAGATATTGTGCGTTAAGCTCTTTTAGAGTTCTCTAAGTTTGCTTTTTCTAGCTCTTTTGTAGGGGAGGGATGGCTAAACCGGAATCGTTATCCCCTTCGCCTGAAGGTGTACAGTGTATATATAATGCTGTCGATATACCCACAGATAGGCAGGCCTGGCAGAATTGTATTTTACGCCACGTAAATTATGTAGTAGAAGTTGCTCTTTGCAATCTTGCAGTTTTGTTTTGCAGGGTATAACGTTAGGTCCCGTCAGCAGCAGGTAGGGTCCTATAATGGCAAATTATTTTGAGTTRCATATTCTTGCAAATGTTCGAGGGTAACTTTGGTATCTGACATACAAATTTAGATGGTCCTAAGGCYGAGAAGAACCAGTAAGATGTTGCTCTCGCTCTTGCAGAGCACCATGCATAGAGGACAAGCCAGCGATTACTAAGTTTTAGTAGATGGCATAGCACCGAGCATTGGCAGGATCCCTTAATTACCTTCTCCCCAATTTGGGGACAAGAGCAGCTTTTTAGTGGCTGAGAACATTTGGAATTTACATCTTCCTTTCTTGCTCCATTTTGTGACATCCGAAACGGTGGTCATGGGCATGATAACCTTGCGTTCCCCCCACGCCTCTACTGCGCTCTCTTTTTGTGTTGCCGCCTGTCTTCAGCATTCAACCGCATTCAACCTTTGCTTTTAAATACCCTTTCTATGGCTCTTCTCTGCGCCGTGTTGGTAAGCAGATAAAACAGACTCGCTCCAGTAAGATGAAATGTTTAGAAAGAAAAGGTACGGCAAGATGCGACTTAAATAACGGCCAGGGGTCAAAGTAATTTTCCTTTTGATAACGGCTGGGCTATTCATGGCTGAGCGTTCTCGGGGATTAGTTCCTCTGCAAAAATGAGCAAAGTTACTCCGCGGTTTTCCCACATGATGTTAAAGACCTAAATCTTCCTGGTTTTAATACAAAAATTGGAGAAAATTTCACCTGGAAGTGTAATATGTGAAACAAAGTTCACATTGAGCTTAGTGCACCGCTTCCRGACTCTATACCGATACGCTGCTAAGAAAATTCAAGAACTGAAAGCTTATATAGACAATACTTGTTTCTAAGCTTTTTCTGGGTGTATATGATCCCTTTCACGATGTTTTTCTTTAATTTATCTTCAAATTGTAGGACACTGGTATTTTTATTCATACTTTAATAGAGGTACTAAATTATAGAATGAGTCTGAACAAAATTTCCTATTTAAAATGGTCCTTTTTTTTTTTCTCGCAGATGGGAAGGTCGAAGTGACAAAAGAAGGTGTGAAGCTGTGCACCATGGGACCTGGCAAGGTATTTGGGGAGTTGGCCATCCTCTACAACTGCACCCGGACAGCAACTGTCAAAAGTAAGTTTATTTTCAAACTTATATACTGACTTCCTTAGGATTTTAATATTAGGGTTCTTATTTCTATAGTTAGCAGTCTGCATAAATGTGCATATATGAAACTCCATTAAAATACTTTAGCTTTATCCATCTGGTTCTGTTTTTCCAAAGCAGCATATGGTGGTGTTGAACCGAGGGTTGGTACTTAGAAATATATTTCATTCTTTGGACCTTAGCAGAGCTGCTATTCACTCTCCCGGCTTGAAGACGTTTTGTTTCAGTTAATTTTCTGCTGTCAGTAGTCCTCGATACTGCTTTCCCCTGAAAGAGCTTAATCTCCCAGAAAYGTTTGGAGGAACATTTTCCACGCACAATGAAGTAAGAGCGAAGAGAGCTCATCCCTTCGGGCTCTTGTTTTTTCAACTTGGAAGACTTCAGTTTGATTCCTTGCCCTGCTATAGACTTTCTCCGGGTCCCAAGCAGCTTCTTTCAGGAAAAGAGAGGATGTCTACCAGCATTAGCCTGAGGAAGCTCTTTAACCCTGTAATCGATAAAAAAGGAGAGTGAGGCTTTGCTAGGCACCTGCCCTAAAATACCTTTCTCTAGAGGAGACTATGTCTTTCTTCGGTGATGGGTTTCCCTGGTTGAGTTAGTTTCTGTGAACATCTCTACCGGACTTCTAACGTCGCAGTTCTCCTCAAGTGAAAYGGGGACTAGTAGCAGTTTCGAACATCTCAAGCATGTTGGATGTCCGTGAGTATCATATATTGTCAAGAACTCGCCACATGTGGATCCAGGCCGGGAGGGCAACGTAAGGGAGCTATACCACATGGCCACAGATCTTGGAAACTGGTATGGTTTTCCATGAAAGGTTGAAGCATGGCTGAATTTGTCTTCAGTCTCTGTGTTGCACTCCTAATCTACTGCGTGCTCTCAGGCCACCCGTGGGGATGGATCAGAAATGATCTGGGTGGGTAGAAGTTTTCCTTGCGCCGTRATGGGTGTATGATCCAGACGACTCTGTTGCTGAAGCATATCTGGCCCTTGTGAGCTGAGTCTTTAGAAGAARCTCTTATGTATTTTTTCAAGACCGGTCCTTCTGTTTCCCCCCTTAGACTGACTAAACAGGCAGAATTGGGAAAAAACCTGGCTGGCTAAAAGCTTTTTTCACTTCTCCTGTAACTTCTGTGCATGTTGTGAACAAAAGCATGGGTTACACARTACGTGGAGGGAAATTGCATTAATCTGTACAACAGAAATCTGTTTTCATTTAAATCCAGCTTATAAAGAGTTGAGAATCGGGAGGCATGGTATCACAGTTCTTGACCTTGAGGTCAAGAGCTCCCAATGACATCTTAAGCTGAGAGGTTTTATGGGAGATGATAAATAGTTCTGTGGTTTAAAGACACTGTAGTGGAGGAGTTGGAAGGAAGGAGATGGGATAGATGATGAGAATAATACAGAGACACAAAAGGACTATCAAAATGAGGCACAAGTTCCTGTTCAGAAGAAAAAGTCTTTTAAAAATATCTAATTAAAAAAAAAGGAAGTAAGAGAAGAAATAGGCAGAAATGTCAAGACAGGGAAAGATAACTAGATGCTCTTGCAAAGAATATGCAGTTCTCTGTAATCCTAAAGAATTTGACTGAGGGACTCTGGTTTCCACCTGTATAAACTTTCTCTCTTTAAAAGCACTGTTTAATGCAGGTTAGCCCCTGGCTAACCCACAGGCAGTTCATGGACAACTCGGTTTATACTKCGGAGTAATCTGTAATCCCAGACATTGCAGTTAGTCTGCTGGGGACTCAAGGCTACAAACGGGAAGGAGGTATTGATCTACTCCATCCTGCCCATACCTGCTTTCCCTGTCGGTGCGTTGTCCATGCAGAGGTATAGCCTGTGTTTCTGAGTAAAATTTTGGAGGGTTGGTGGTGATGATGAATTCACGTGAGCCTCGAGTTCATGTTATGATACAGTTAAAGGAAATGGGAAGGAGAAGGGAAAGACAGGAGATGCTGGATTCCTAGGAAGAGAAATGAGAGATCATTACAAGGTTTATTTGGGGAGAAGTAAATAATTGATAATCGTAATGAAGACAGACACCCAGTCAGCCTTACTGCTGGAGGYGGTGAAGGATGCATCAAGGGGCATCACCCAACTGTCATGTACAGAAACACTTTARGGCAGGACTTCCCAGTTTTCAGGAGATGGATTTCCACCACCTTTAGAGTGTCGGAAGTTGCCTGCCAGTTCTTCATTACCAGGACTTTTAAGTATTTCTTTTTTAAAAAATGAAGTTCCAGCGAAGACTGAAGGAAGGATTCATTACGGTGCCGTGAAGCTCAACAGTGCCTTTGGGCCATGCCGCTGTGTCAGCCGTGTTGACGTCGCTTTGCTGTAATTGCGTTGTGGGTGTACTCTTGCTTTAACTTTGTAAATAATGAAGTTTTTAATGTTAAAACATTCATCTACGCTGGTTCCTCAGCTGTTGCTCTCTCTGTAGAAGACTCAATTTAAAGGGATGAATCACTTTAGGAAGTACTTTGTCTTTTAAAAGTAATTTAAGAGAGTTTGATTTTAATTATTCTTATCTGACTCCTCCTTGGTTCACTTTGACCTCTTTTAATGAGAGACAGCACAGGTCTTCTGAAAGCCTCTTCTGAAAGCCTCTTCTGAGAGAATTATTACAGTATTTTTGCAATCTGTATTATTACAGTCTTAAGTAAAAGCAGGAGGGGTCGAAGGGTCCAAGAAGAAACCGCCTTTGAATACCTAAGGGTTCCTCTTGATCTCGGGGAGGAAGGTAGGGCCACATCTCGTGAAAAGTGGCTTCATATTTAAGACAGCTCCTAAAAAGTTTTTGACACCTAATTATTGGTTGCTAATTTTGAAGCTTTTGCATTCCATTTCTAAATGTTACTGCAAGAAGGCTTTTTTTTTCTTTTCCCTCCGATGAAGATTTTTCACACTCTCGCTCCAMGTAAGTCCTTGCSACGGCTTTCTGCTGTTGCTCACACATCCACTTYGCTTACACGTACAGCTAAGTGCAAATCAGCAGCTGGTTTTTTCCTGTATCTGTAGCTGATCCAGGGCTCTCAAATGGCCAAATGGGAAAATCAGAGGCTGCTCACAGCTTAGAGGAGAATCAGAGACTTTTTATACCCTGATTCCAACAAATAATTTTGTTCAGTATAGTAGAATAAGGTAGAAGGGGACATTACTTTTTTCTTATTAAAGATGAATTATTTCACAGCTAAAATGCTGCCTTTAATCCTCTGGGAGAGCAGTATTCTCCAGATATGTCTGTTTACCCGTATATCCCAAATTGCTGTTGTCTTCTCTTTGAGGAAACAAGTTTAGTGCCTTAAAATAATAGAAGCTGTAAACTCAGGTTTCAGATCACTCAGAAATCACATTGTTGACTCAGAGTGTGATCTGAGTGCTAAAAATATGCTGGGTTTTGGGTTTGTTGGGTTTTTTTTAAATATACATATATACTTTTGTTCAGGCTAGCTATTTTCTCCCTGCCATACATGCAGGTCAATACTAGGCTGAACGCTAGCATGAATCTTTCTCGTACACTGTGAGACTAAGTAAAGAAAGCATTTTGTCTTGCTTTGTGCCCAGCAAACGGGATGTTCAAGCATGTT
>PTFA01000066.1:3369458-3473342 GCA_003342895.1 Casuarius casuarius | reverse complement strand
AAAAAAAAAAAAGACCCTCCCCAGAGAGTTCGTGTTGTATATACAACTTTTTAGTTCAGCATTTGATAACCCAGAATATATGTTTAGTAAATGAAAATTCATATTGCACATTCATTACTGATGTGCAGTGGTTCTCCTTACTTGGAAAGAGTAACCTGATGAGTAGCATGTAGTATTATTATTGCAAGCAGTTTAGGGGAACATTATAATTTTGTGAAAGGAATGGATTCCAAAATTTTATTCCCTCGGGGGCAGAATTCGAATACAAAACCTTCTYGCAAAGAAGTGTCAATAAAATGCCGCCAGCCTTAGTGGAGTTACACAAAAGACGCCAGTCCGTGTTTTCAGGGAAATAATGCGAGTGGGGAAAAAAAAAAAGCACAAACTGAACCTGTTAAACTGCAAATTATGTAAATCTTTTTTTTCTGCTAAAACTAAGAGCGTCTCCTCAAACACTAGCATGAGAGTCGCTAAGCTGCCATGCCCATCGGCACGGCTAATTGTGCAAAAGTCGCTACCGTGCAGCATGTTTAAGAAAGTAGTTGGTCGGTGTTGCTGCCAAGCTTGGATGAGTTTGAATTTTCCTCTTTTTTTTTATGCGCTCCTCTGGAAATACCTCCCTAGCCTGCTAGCTGCAGAAGATACCATGGCTTTGCGAGCGGCTTCGTGACATTGCTAATTGGCAAGGAAAAATAAGGCGAGAGAGTGCCGGTTGCCAATTAAAATTGCAGAGGCTCATTGCGAACCCTTAGGGAGTGATGCTGCCTCTGTATGTTCTAACAATTACGGGTATAAAGTTGTTCAGATCTTAAAACAATCAAATGCTGGCCAGAAAGCCAAAGTTAATGGTGGACATTCGGCCATTTGATTAAAATCTTTCTGATATGGCTTATTTATGAAAGCTAAATTCATAGACTGGAGACGAGGAGGTTGCAGGTCAGCCTGAAGTGCCTGGGTCCGTGCGTTGGTGAGGGATACGTGGGAATGTCCTTGGAGAAAGCGATTTAAACTCTCTAAGCTCCTGCATTTCTCYTTGAGCAGTCCTCACCTGCGGAACCGCAGCTCTCTGGACACTGATACTTTGATTAGATCAGCATTGCACCTTTAATGCAGTTTTAATTAGAGTTTCTTGCCATATTGTGGCACATGGGCTGGCTACAGCAGGAGGTGGTGGTGTGGTGGGACGTGACTTTTGCGTCCTGGGGTCTGTCAAGGGTCGGTATATGGCCCGCTAGCACAGCAACAATCGGATTCCCTGGGAATCGGATACATCCGTGGTGCTCATCTCTGCTCGTGGCTATGCCTTAATGAYGCGGCCAGGGCTCAAAACATTAATCAAGTGTCTTCTTCCCACCGCCAGTACGTCATGGAGACTGCTTGCTGAACACTACATGGCTAAGATAAAAATATTCCTGGCTCAAGGGCTGAAACGCCAATTAATGTTATTAATTAGGRTAATTTTATGATAAAGCAGCTCCGTATGGGCAGCCACCAGTGAGAACTGCCTGCATAAAGATGTAGGGATTAAGCAGACCGTTACGCTTTTTCCAGGGAATGCAACAAGGTGGAACTTGATTATTCCTCCAGGGGAAAGAGAGCAAGAGCGAAAGTGCTGTTGAGGACAAGGGACGAGACATAGCCGAACTCTTTTTTTAACAGCGACCGAGAGGGAGTCTAATCAAAGGGAGAATAGTTGGAGATGGGAAGAGCAAAATGAAAAATTCATGCAACAGCTGGGTCCGCTGTCTACCCCAAACGCCTACAGGCTTATTGAACTTGATGGCAAAAATAGAAGAGGTGGTTATGAAAACAGGGCAAAAAAAAAAAAAAGAAAAAAAAGAGGCAATAGGGCATGATTTATCTTGTAGAGYGTTGATACTTTTTTGATGATGATTTTTTTTGTAAGCAGTGAGCCGTATGGGTGGTTTAACATCCACAGGAATGACCAACCATGAGAAGTTTGGGTCCAAAGTCCAGCACGATGTCTCATCCTGGCCGGTGGCATGCACTAAAGGCTCTACTTGGCACAACCATGGTGTGAAGTGAAACAGCATGTTTTCACACTCCAATTTATAGATATATGGCCTGTCTGAATAAAAACAAAAAGGTCCAGATTCCAGAAAGCAGGCCATAGAKTTGAGTGACAAATTCTGCAACAGTTCTGGGCGTTTCAGGTGCCGTAAGCAGGCTGTTGACTGCAGAAACCAGCCAAGAAGGCGTCATCCCTTTGCACTACCTTTTTAATTTGGGAAATAGAAATAAAGCAGCTGAGCCAAAGGAAATCAATTTGGATTTGATTGTGGTAAAGTATTAGGTCTGTGCTGGGAACATGTTTCCTTCCAGTACAGTGTGTGTGTATATATATATTTTTATCTTGATGCAACCCCATTGCCTGGATCTCAAGACTCAAGTCACTACATCAGTTATAGCTGGGTGTTGCAGCGATGCTAAAAAAACGTTTAGCCGCTGACCGTGTGCGCAAATGCTTTGGGGTTTTTCCTCGCTTTGACCTTTATTTTCATTATTATCGTCAATTGGGTAAACTTCAGATGTTTTGGAGCAGTGCAATGAAGTTGAGTAAAATACCACTAGTATATCAAGGTATATTGAGGTATAATCAAAAATTTCCGGGGGAAAAAAAAGGGGAAAGAGCCATGTTTTGTAATTGCGAGTGAGGTTGATGCTGGGGGTCTCTTTCTAGAGGAAGAAGCTGGATGGAGGAAGCTCATTCACTGGGCAATGAGGCTGAAAAAAGGCTGTTTTCACAAAAATCTTTCAATGAGAAAGCTAACAGTCCTTTTCAAGTGCACTTGCTTCGGGTAAATAGAAACATGAGACTGAAATTTAAAAAAAAAAAAAAAGACTTATTTATGAGGAAAATGCAAGCTTTGGCAGTGTTGCATTAGATTCTCTACAGGAATGCTTTATCTTTCCCATTTTATGGAATAAATGTGTTTATTAAKTTCAAGGATATAGTGTATTTCAGTTACTGGTGTAGGCACAACCATGGTTGGGGCTAAAATAGCAGCATGTGAGGGCTTGGGGCTGCTGCCGCGTGGCTCTACGGTGTTACAAAGCACCGGCACTGCCTCCAGGAATTTTCCATATGGATTTTTCTTTGTTTGTTTTTTAGCTATTATTATTAAAAACAAGAAATCCCTTGCGCTGCCTTTCTTCTCCTTTAATTTTCCCAGCTGGGGTGTGCGTTTGTTGTCCTCGTAGTTGAGAAAATGTGCTCTTTACGTGTTTTAGTTAGTGCTTTTAATTCAAAAAAATATATAGATTTAATTTTTTGTTGTTATTSCCCATCCTTAACATTCTGCTTTGTTTAGTTTGCCTGCCGTTGGCTGTTTTGGTGTTTTCCAGCTTGTTTCAGGATGTAAAATTTTGCTTTTTTTTGCTTTTTCTTTTTTTCTCCTTAGAGTCTTTTCTGCAGCTCATTTGACTGATTGTTCATCTTTTTTTAAATTGAGCGGAATTGTTTATCTTCCCTTTGCTTCTATTAAACTTAGTCGGGATGAGCTTTCTCCCGGTGCTTACCTACCTACCCGGAGTTATCCCCTTGRTCCTTTTAGTTGGTTTAATAGTGCTTTTACCTTTATGCCATCGCTCGCAGGTGCTTCCGAGGAGAAACGTTGCTGTGAGCGGACTTTGTCAGCAGCGCTCTTTAGACCGGCAAAAAAGTAGTGATAACTTTTGGTGCCAGTTGAGCCGTTTTGCTAAGCGAAGCCGTTGCAATCCGTCTCGCGGGCAGGAGCAGAAGAGAGATGCCAAAGTTTTAGCTGTTGWATTGGGAATCGATGAAACATCTAAACTTTCTGCAAAATCCAAGTTCGGTCAAGAGCTTGAGGGTTAGGCAAAGTACTTAAAGATATGGATTTAATAATTCTTAGGGCTTTACGTGACGTTTAGCCCATGGTGACAAGTCTTGTTAACATTGCGCTTTGCTTCTTTTTTCTTACATACGTTACCCAAAGCATTTTAGCAATTGGTGTTTCATTTAAATAGTCTAAGCCGGTTCCTGGGGGCTGTTTTAAGTTCTTGCTGTATTTTAACTCGGCCCCCGCTGATGGTTGGTTATGGGGCACTTAGCAATGCATCAATGGGAGTAAATGGATGCAGCAGCATCCTAAACTTCAGCCCAAACGAATCTTTTAGTTTTTTCCCCTCTTACTGATGTAGATAGTTTCCTAGCTGGTTGTAGAATAGCTCCAAGGCTTTGGTCTTGGACTGCTCACTGTCTGCAGCCCTCCCTTCAGCACGTATCTTGAGGCTTTCCAAAAGGCATTGGAGAACAGCACCTTGAAAACTCGCAGATCATTTACGTTAAGAGATACCAGCTGCTAGGAATGGGGCTCAAAATCCTTGGTGGCAGCTAAATTTTCAGAACGGAGCATGGCGACAGCTCCAGTCCTAGTTTTATTTCGTGACGGCTTTGGGCACCTGGAGAAATGAAGATTTGCAGAACTACGCAGCCCATTAAAACTTYTGAAGAGCATCGGTCAAATATTCTCGCAGTAGCAGCTCGGGAGGTTTAGAAATCACGTGCAATTTTACGAAAATATGGTAAATTTGGAGCGAATCAGGCCAAATGGAGGTGTCTACCGCCAGGTATCCTGGCCACCCTGCAGAAAGGACCGAGTCTCCTGCAGGTCCTGAGCTGTTTCTGCTAAGTCCCTGGATGATGTCTTGGAGAGACTGCAGAGCCTCAGAAGGCTTTAGACGCCCACGTTCAGGTAACTGAATATAGTCCTTGCRGTCTGGTGTTATATCCTGCTGTCTGACACATTCCCGTTACAGAGAATAACTCTCYCCTCGTTCAGACACACAAAATTATTTCAGACTCCATAGTATGAAATCATTTTGTTATAGGAAAAAGTTTTCGGTGAGAGCCTGGGTTTAAAAACCACACAGACCTGTCTGCCAGTGCTAATGATAAAATAATATTTGTTGCTTGGTGCAGAAGAAATATGATCATCATTCAGGGGAAATTAAGCATTCGAGTTGTTTTTGAAATACCCCTGGATAATGTTTTTGTTGATATTTTTGTTTTAATTGCATAGTCAGATAATCCGAAAAACTAACACAGCTGAACACGTTCGTAAGTGGATTATGACTTTCTCCGTGCAGCCCTCGAAGAAGCAGTTAATATTAACGGCAGCTGTAAAATAATCACTTCGCAAGAGCTTCATTTTCTTCCCCTTTTATTCATGTCTCTGAAAACATTATTGATGCGTGAAATGATAAGGCTGGAGCAGATCTGATGGATGAGATGACTGAACTTTGCTAATGGCACTAACCCTTTGCTTGGAGCGGAGCTCGGTAAACACGGCAATGCAGTAATATTCTTTGCAGCCTGTATTAATTTACAGCCTCAACCATACGTGGCCTTTTCTCAGGCTACATCGCTTTTGGTGAACTCCCCTTTTGGTGATCTTAAAACCAAATCTCTCCATCAGTTGGAAGAAGTTTGGATATCTGAGTCGGTAAAAGGTTCATACAATAGATGTTTTTCACACCCAGTGATAGGACCCTCATCTCCGTGACTCACCTGGTTAAGTGCCTATATATAAATACCAGCCAGCTAAGTGGAGTTGAAAACCTAGCTGTGGGAATAAAAATTATAACTGTACTACTCCCATTGCACTTCCAAAATCTTGGAAAGAAAAGAACAAAGCAAATAGGAAGCAATTTTTTTTTAACTCTTCCAAAAATGCTGAAACACTTTTCTTTTTCCCAACAACCAAGAGACCAACAATCAGCAGTTGTGTCTGCAATGAGTAGGTATTTTTTAAATTATGGACTCTTTCTGCCTCATTTAGTCTGTCTGCCACAATATTTTATGGTAAATTCTTTAGTTTCTTTAAGATTTCTGATTCCTTAATTAAAGTAACTAGAAAAGAGTCAACATTTTCCAAAACTTTGGCCATGTCTTCTAAAAGTGAGAGAAATACTTCAGTACCAAGCTGCTTCAAGGTSGGCTATCTTTTAATACAGTTTACAAAAGAAAAGCAATAAATAGAAAATATGAACTGTCCCTATTATTTTTTTTATATATTTCAAGTGAAAATTATAGGTGGAATTTGCCAGTGAACCCTGGCTCCTAGGACAAATATAAAAAAGAGCGATATCTCCTTTATTTTAGATATTTCTACGTAGGTAATGATAAGTTTATCTTCTGGAAGTGAAAAGTCCTTTTTTTCCTATGTGTTTTCAGTAAAGCACTTTGACTCCATAAACAATTAGCTTGAAACCTGCTTTCATGCTTCCCTGGAAACCTATTCATCAGTCTGATTTTCTTTCTCCTTCCCCTTGCGCTTCCTATTCTCTCACTAGCGCGACCCTTTAAGGAGCACATAAAGGATGCCCAAAGTGCATCCGTTGAAAGATTGGCACTGATTTTGCCTTATTTTATTGCTTTCCAAGGGGCAAAASGGACACCAGGAGCTTGTCCAGCTCAGTCGAGAGATGCAGCCCAGCTCTCCTGTTTAGCACCTTTTCAAAGCTAAAATCCRTGCTGTGCAATGAATAAAAATCTCTATACAAGTGCTAAAGATTAGGAAAAGCCTTCTTTTCAGTACTCCCCAAGTATAACACAGCTAATTCTTGTTTCCGTATTTCGGGAAAGACCGTGAGCCTGCAGCGGGAGAGGGAGATGTCGGACACGAGCAGGAATCGCGCAGGAGTGATGGAAAGCGACTTTTTGGGGGAAATCAGGTTTTGCGGAGCTTGTTGTGACTGCCGAAGATGCTAAAAGTTGCCAATCGCGTGTAGGTGGCTTGTTTGGAAGGTGGGCTCTGCTCTCATTTGGGTTGCATGGGTGTTTCGAGCGTGCGAGGTGTTGGTGTGGCAGATGGGTATGCCATGTGCTGCATCGCAGTGTGTTTAAGGTTATATTTTTATATATGGAAAAACAAAATAGCGACTGCAAAACACACGTCTATCTACCACCCTGCCTACATTGCTTGTACTTTTGGGGTTTTTTTTGGTATTCGCCATCTGTGATTGCTGGTTTGCCTTTAGGAATTCCCAGTGGGATCCGAGTCTGTGTGTCCTATATATTCCCGTGCTCACTTAGGGGCTGACACTATAGCCCAGCTCCCCAGCAGTGCCCAAGGCAAGCAGTTAAGATAGTGGCATACAAATTGTTTGCAACCTGCTCTTCAGGGAATATAGACCACGTAAAAATAAATTCTTGCGCTAGCGCTTATGAATAGGTAAAAGCAGCTGCTATTCTTTTTTCTTTTTGCTTTCCAGCTTTGCTGAATTATCAGATGAACAAGAGTAGTGGGGCAATAGTTCMTCAAACCAAGAGAACTTAAAAGTTTTCCCCTTCTCTATAATGGACGCAATGTGGAAGCACTTTATGGAGAAGGTATCTGAGGGTACATCCAATATAATGACCACCAGTGGTTGTGTCTCCTGAGCCCTTGCGATCGGCTCAAGCTGTGTTTAGACAAAAATATGCTCGTTATTTGATGAGCCATGTTTGTTCTTGATACGACTGTTATTTTGATCGCGTTCGCATTTTTATTCTGAGCCGTGCGATGTCTTGATTTCATGGCCAGCGTTTGAAGGAGGAGTTTTTACAGAGACCAAGTGCTGTGGAAAAATGTTTAAACTTAAAATATTGCCGTTTAGCACTGCGTGTTAGCAAGCCTTCACCTACCATGCCTTTGTGTTACTGCAGTGATTTAAAGTAGTCAATTTAGCCTTATTCACTATTTTTAAAATGACTATGCTTTAGTTCCTAAAGAAGGGAAATTCTCTGTTGTAGCTGGCTTACACTGAAAAATACTACTGTTTCTCCAAATTCATTGTCTTCCCTGCTCTCAGTGACAAAATACCTGAAATCATCTTTATTATGTTATATTTCTAACCATAAATCCATTTGCTAGKGGCAACTTAGCAAAGTCAGAAAAAAACTGCAAGTTTCCCACGTGTTGTGATACCCCAGATGTCGTCTTCGGTGACCAAGATTTACTGAAGATTGTAATGCTGTTAAGAAGTCTGTAATTTACTTGCACTTATCCACTCTAAAGGTCTTGGGCAAAGACGGATATAATATTATTTAAGTGCCAATGTATAAAAGCACTTGGATACAAATTAAATCAACAGAAAAGCAGATAGACTTTTTAATTAAAAGCAAGCAAACAAGTTTTCAGAATTGCAGATCTGAAAAAACTCATTACGTTTTTATGAATTGCGTCTTTTCTCTAAAAGCAATCAGAACAGGAGCATTTTATTTGTCTTCAGACTGCGATAAAAGTCACCCAGATGACGGACTTTGACAACTGTATTTACTTCTCGAAGCTATTTGCAAAAAGCTTCACTTTTGAGCTTAAATGCAATGGTTGGTTGAAAMGCGTGTAATGAAGCTCTAGTTTCTCCAGCTTCTATCCAATACCCAGGAGAAGAAATGAGATTAAAATAGTCTATCACTTGAATCATCAGGAGGGAAATGGAGGATGTGCAGAGGGCCAGACGTATTTGGGTATTTCTTCAGGTTTTCGGGGTATTTTGCAGCCTCCCTAAAGAGCAACATAAAGCACAGCTGCTGCTGCAATGACGATTTCTGTGGCTTTTGCTTTCATATGACATATAGTGGACATCCTAAATTGTTTTTATGCGACTTGAATTGAACTCAAGTCATTTGAAGTCAGTTGAGCAGTTTGGTTAGTGTTTAAATCCAGAGATCTACACAAGGAAAAACCCCTGCTGTCTTTGAAGAGGTAGAATTGTCTTTATTTCTTCTGTTCCCCCGCCGCCGTCTCTTTTATTACTCTTTTAGATTATTTGCCGTAGAGGACAGGCACGATTTGACTAAAATTGCATAACACACCCAGCTTGGATCCTGTCTTTTTATAGTTAGTTTTTTATGTGCAAGGGACAGGTACGGATTTCTTCATGATATAATATCAGCACTGAGCAAGGCAACGGTTGAGAGTTTACCAAAATTGAGGTTAAGTGATTTCTGCCAAGCCAGGCCGTCAAGCTGTGATACTTCTCATGCAGTCAAACGTGGAGTCACTTGGAGCAAAATTGCATTTCCTTAAAGAGAGACCATCTAGCTGATGCTCTCTAGATATTATGCCCCTGATGTGTAAGCTTAAAAATAACATTTGTGAAACTGAGTGCTCTTATGGAAGTAGTTTGAGTACCGTCAAGAAAGGCATGGAGGGTTGCTCCGATAATATGGTGCTTTGTATAAATGTTTCTTCGAAAGTCTTTGGCAGAGGAGCGTTTCTGTCTGTAGAAAACTTGAGAGCTGCTCAGCCTTCCTCACGTGTGTTGTAGGATAGTCTATCAAATCACTATCTTTTTATCTGTTTTTTCAGTGTTCTCTCTAGTTTTTGAGATAATGAAATATAGCAGAAGACAAGGAGAAAATCCAGTGAGCTCAAAGCAAGCGATGGTGAATTCCCAAAGGAGGTGTGCCGTGAACTCAGGAGGATGCTAGATGGTTTGTGGTTTGATGCCTCCTTAGATGAGACAGGGATGAGTTGGAGGGAGCAACGCTGGCGAGATGGAGAAAGCAGACTAGGTGACGGGAGACATTTAAGGAAGCGTTAGAAGTTGGCACTTYCCATGGCCACCATGTCTTCACCGTGGCAATAGCTGAGCTCGTCGTATTGAGGTGTCAAAACGCCTYGTAGTAGGCCAGTACTTGCCCAGAGATACCACTAGCGGTCAGCAGCAGAGGCAGCACTGAGATGTGGCTCTTCTGTCTTCCTGGCTCATTCCCTGCTCGCTAAAACACATTCTCCCTTTGAAAAGTGTTTAAGACCTGATTAGACGCAGTAATCTCTATATTACAAATCTCCTGAACCACTTCAGATTTTTTTCTTCTTTAAATTTCTTCCCTGCATTTTTGCTTTGCTTCTTCCAGTCTTTGTCCTTTATCACTTTCATGTAGTTCTGTGATTCTTTCTCACAGTCATTGCAAGAAACCTGGAATATAGATTTATTGTTAGATATTGTCCGGGAAGAGTAAAGTTTGCCAGGTTCTGTCGTCTTATGACATCCCCGCTCAGAGATATCTGACACAAGCCACTACTCAAAGCGCATCACATCTCTTGGAGACCAGGCAGAAATCTAAACACAGATAGTCTTAGAGATGTTTACGCCACCCGAGGATGGGCTGTACCGCTCGCGAGCAGCGTTAGGTACTCCTTTCGGTGCACATCCCCGCGCTGTAGTTAGTCTGGTTGCAATCTCAGACAGGCACTCCGCTTTGCCGCGGTCACTTCTCCTTTGCAGTTGGCTCTCCTTCCAGCTAGCTGAACTTTATTTTTGTGATTCGGGTCAGGGATGAAGAAAAATCTTAATCATATCTCATTTTGCTTTCTGCATGCTTTTCCAGCCAGTGATCCAAACTCAGAGTGTGGTTTCCCCTTCTGACTTACTCCTCTGTGCTCATTCAGGCACTATTAAGCCTACATGCATATGTTCTGCCCTCTAAATAGGAGCTTAATTTTGCCTAATTTCTATTGATCTCTTGTGATGCCTGCAGGCATTATTTTGTATATATGCACACGCTTGTACTTACATATGCATGCATATATATAAGTATGTATGCACAAATCCACATGTGCATAAATGGTCTTGGTTAGGCCACCATTTTATCYGAGAGCCTTAGACACTACCATGATGCAAAGTGAGAAAATCCCAAATCAGTCTCACTAGAGGAGGGAGCTGATCATCTTCCTTTTCTTTCGGCGAGACGAGATAATCAAGAGTGGCATTTTATAGCCTYGGTGTCCATGTGGCAGGTTCAGCTCCTAGGATCATGAAACCTTACCAACTGCTGAAAACCATCAATTGACCTAGCCAAATCCGTAGCCTCGAAGATGCCTGGGAATCCAGAAAAGTGCACAGCACTAACAAAGTGGAAAATATAGCAGGACTTGAAGGCATTTAAAGGGATAAAGATATTCAAGTGATTGATCTAAAAAGTTTATTCTAATCCCTTGTTCTAAGAAGCTTTCACAGCAGCAATTTAGGACCCTGTTTTATTGCAGATTAAATACTTGTTTCAAGAARCCCTTTGCTCGATACACCTAGAGATCATCAGCTGTCACTAAGTGACATTGCAGACCCTTAGCTTGGCTGTTCTGTCATCAGATAAGGAACTTTATTCTTTTCCCCCTTTCCTAATCACACTTACCAATTTGCGCTACAGTCACTAAGGCTTATGAAGCAACCTGTGGCATGCTCTAAGGTTGTTACTCTTCAATTAAAAATGTTGCCGGCTAAAATAGCAAGTATTCTCGTGGGGATGTTGCATGGTTTCCACTTAGCCCTCTCTGATGGGCAGTTGAGTCTCATCTCCCAACTTTCCAATTTTAACGTGCAGGAAGCTGATTATATTTAATTGCAAGGATTATGTAGCTTTATCCGTACCTGTCAGCAGGGAGGAGTCTTCTTGTGTGCTAGGTATTCTTGAATCCTAGGAATTCTTGAATTCTGAGGAAGAAGTTTCTCTTCGTGTCCAACCTGAACGTCCCAAGCCACAGCTTTTGGCTGTTGTCCCTCACCATAAAAGTTTGGCAACAAAYGTAATTGCCTTCGCAGTTCAGGACCGTTCTTGCACCTATTGATCATGCTGCTCTCCCAGAAGGAGCCCTGCCTTAAGGAGCTACGGCTGTTTCCTTGTGCCTTGTCCACCTCCAGTTATCCAGCTACGCACCARTGGGTCCAGTGCCGCGGGAACTGGGTTGGCAGCTAATCTGGCTTAAATATACCCCCTCTCCCCAAAACAAAGCAACCCTTTAGGTTATTTTTAACCTAAATCTGAACTTAGCAATGCAGCTGCATAAACAGTTTTCCTGGCATGACYGAGGGCTGGTGTGGGAGTGCGTGGGAAAGGGAAGTGTGGGAGAAAAGGAATGTGACAGGGACAGCTTTGGACAGTAATGGGAAAAAAAGAAATTAAAAGTGCAAAAATCCTCTTTCTTTCTGCACAGTGATGTTCACGTTAGACTTAACGGGCTTCAGAGTGCTTTTTTGCTCCGGAAGATTAGTGGCCTGAACTTTCCTGTTTCCCTGTGGGCCACGTCCTGAGATGGCCCAGTTTATATGGGGAGAAGATGAGGGCATCAGAGGACCTACAGTGCTTATGCTCAGCTGTGCCGTGTTTCACGTGGGATGGCATTTTGGTTTATCTGAGCAAAAATAAATATACGTGGGGTGAAGCACACTGTTTCAGAGTACTGAGTTCAGGTTTCCGCGTTGTCTCAGTCTTTTGATGTAATTTTGAATAAGCATCCCTGGCCTTCAGTGCATGGTACGCATGAACTGGGATAATATGACTTTCAGCTATCTGCGTTATTGACTGCGGTTGTAAGCTTTCTGGGATGAGGACTGTTCCTGCGATAAACCAGGCACCGGTCTCGCTTGGCGTTTCTAGACTATATTCTGACACTAGTAATAATTATTTTTATGCAGTAGCTGATGGAAGTGTGTTATTGAATAAAAATCTTATGTAGCTTTGCTGGTGTGACATTGTGTCTCGTTAGTACTTTTTTTTTTTGTATGTATGACAATTATAATTGGATCATATAATTTAGTTACTGGCAAAATTAGGTCTTTCATTAGCTGGCGTTTTTCAGTCTGCCATTAACAACTTCTGGAAACTGTGGACACTGAAGCATTGGCAAATTTTACTCATGATGATATGTAATCCAGTTAGATTGTAATTAGGTAGTTATACTTGTCCAATAGTGTTTGTACTTCCATACATCCATTATAATGAAACATATACAGCCCATTACATGGCTGTTTTAAAAAATATGTTCAAAAATGAAATATTTTGAGTCTGAATATTTCAGAGGAGTCAATGTTATACTTCAAAGTTGATTTGGAAATTTTGTCATTGTCCAAATATTTGAATGCTTCAGATTAACTCTAAAAGGTTTATGATATTTACCAAAGCATTGTTCCATTTCTAATTGTCGCTTGACAAATATTGTGATATCCGAGAAGACTCACCAACACCAATTCATTAGGAAGCAGCTGCAAACCAACTGATCTACTGGCGTTGGCGGCTGCTGCTGTGTTAGACCTTTTTTTTTGTGGTCTGAAAGAGATCCTTCTTCCTTCCCCGCCAAATCGAGGAAGATGATGGTGGCGGTATTCAGGATCTGTTACTCAGCTGATACTTCACTGATACTATGCTCTTCTCTTCTTCATCACAGGCTCCACCAGTAAGTGATGTTATCAAGAAATGGTCAGGGAGACACCCAGGCGTTGCCATGCCCTTATTCCTCTCTGGGTCTTAACGGAAGCATGCCAAGACATCAGTGGAAGCAGATTTTTCTCTAATTGGCCCTGTATGAATGTATTTGCCCCCAGGATTCCAGTAAATAGTTGGCTGGAATTATTTCACAGGCAGTTGTGGAATGGCAGAGCGCATTACTACATCTGCTTCTCCCAGGCGATGGTCATCTGCAGCGATGTCTGCTTCTCCCAGGTGATGGGGGATCCCAGCAAATGTCCATGCCTTTCCCTTTCATTTTAAAGCCTGCAAAACAGGTGAAACTTTTTCAGGATATCCCTGAATCTTTATAGTGATGCACAGGGCCAAGGCGGTAAGGACAACCCTGAATTTAGAAGTAAAGCTTACAGATCTGCTTCAGCTCTGGACTGAGCTAAAGTCAGTATAAATCAGTTAAAGCTTAAGGCTCCAAATCCATTAAAGACTGACAGATTTTCTTTCACTTCGCAGAGCACACCCAAAGTCGTTTTTCTGCTGTATCTGCTCATCCCTGCTAATATTCTTATAGGGACCTTAAAATGAAAATGAGCRTGCCTTGAATCTTTTTGCATTCTGCTGGGATTGATAGAAAAGGGTCCATCCATAGGAAGTGTAGGGGATTCGTAAGATTTTTCTCTCCGAAAGTGTTCTTCCCTTTTGGCAATAAAATAGAGCCAAAGTACCAGAAAAGGCTGCTCCCTTTTCAATAAATCAAAATACTCATTTCCACTTGGAGATACCCAAACAAGTGTTTCGATGCCTGAGGGTGGCTTTCAATTTGATCGTTTCCCTGGGATTACACAGTGCATTAATATTAACCTCAGTTTCCAGGGGAACTGCTGCATCGTGAACGTTGGGCAAGATTCGTATCGAACCTTGCGCTTGTACTGGGGGCATCTCGTGCTTATTGCAGCTTGAAGGAGTCTCGCTGCCGCCAYGGAGGATTTGGCAAGTGGTTGAACYGCGCTAACAGCTAAAGCCGGCCGTTGCCGTTCGGCAACGTGATTTGTCGTTTTGCAGAGAACGGGCTCGTGAAGTGGGAACRACTGCGTTTCCCACGCGGCTTTTCAGTCCCTTTAGGGACCCACTTAGATAAAGATTTAGCAAACGCGCTGAGTTTCGTGGTTCTTTCCCACGATTTGAGAAATCCGAGCAGGTTTTAAGGCAAGAGAAGGCATTTTCAGCTAATTGCTGAAATCTTCTGCRTGAGAATTAGCTTTTGCCTTTGTTGAAAAGGAATTATATTTGGAAAAAACTCCTAAATTGGGAAAGGTCTGGGCCCATCATGCCCCTGCYGCTAGCTGCCATGTCCTGCCATGGGCCTTGTGCCAGCGCTAGCAGCGACGGATGCACTTTTGCTGGCGGCCTCACTGTAATTTGCCCCRAAAAACCCTGAAAAATGCTCGCTTGTGGCCAGTTGAAGATGAGCTAGTGGCGTTAGGGCGGATTGGAAAGATGCTGGAAGCCCCTACGCTARGGATGGGAGAAGTCCTTCTTCCACGCTGGAAATCAGGGAGGTGGTAAAGATGCAGAAACCTGATGCAATTTTAATTCCTGCAGTGGAGATTATGGCTGAGATTAGCAAGAAGGATGGTGTCCCAGCAACTGAGATGTTTTGAGGTGAGAGGCTTGGAGGAAATTATCTCATTTTTCCTACTCGTTTTGGAAATCTTCTCTYTCCTCAGCATGCTACATTACTCTTTCTGACCATAGCATCTATAATAGGAATATCATGAAACAGTGTTTAAGAAGAGTCTTTATTTGCTTTTAATCTGATAAAGAGCACGTTACCAACTTTGACCTCTAATCTCTATTCTTAAACAGCAGAGGAGCAACACTCAGTTAAGAAATAATTCCCGTATATAYATATATATATACATATATATATAAAGAAAAGATTTCTCATGGCTTTTGTTTTTATGTTATATTCTTAATTAATTAGCTGAGATGAATTTGTGTGGACAACTAGCACAGAGATGCCAAACTCCTCATTTTCTGATCGGAGCCGTCACGTTAAAAGAGGAGCACGGCAAATGCCGCTTAATTACTATGGTTCTCCTTGTAATGTAGCATTGCAGCTCTCTGGTGTGTTTGAAACAAAAACTCAGCACCAAGTTGTGCWCTTTGGAAATTTTTCAAACCTGAGATTTTCAGGCTATTTGAGCCCAGTAGAGAAGGAAATCGCTTGCTACTTTCCCTGAACTATTTAAAAGAAGAAAAAGATCTATAGGAGGTGTAGCGGAGGACGGCTGTTTTCTGTGTTAGGTGAGGTTAGGGTGGCCCAGGAGTGCCAGAGAGTGACAAGCAGTGATTTGAGGTGCAGGTGGAGGCAGCAGTGGGCACAGGGCAGCGGGGACCATGTGTGGGSAGCCAGGTCTTGAGCATGTCATGGACATCTGGGGTGGCTGGAGACAAGGCAGAAGTGCAGACATGCTTACGTACATCCATTTATGCATCAGAACGGCATAAATGCCGTTCCTGCTATTGCTCGTCATGCGCTAGCRGTAACACTGGTGTAAGCACGTGGGCGCATTTCAGACCTGCAAGTCCTCCTTCAGATCTAACGTAAAGCAGCAAACGTTAGAACTAAGTCAAGGTTGAGGAAAAATTGCCCAGAGAGCAATTAGTTATATAAGTTACCCCACTTGGTCCAATAAAAAATATCCTCTCTACGCACAAACCTCGTCTATCCAGAATTTAGTTTTTTTAGACGATGCAAATTATTCTCTATAGGCTATTTAGACTCTCAGACTGAAATTATATCCACTGATATAGCCAAAAGACGTGGGTATGTAGTAGGAGCCGGGGGGAACCAGCGCTTCCCTGCGTTTTCACGCCAGCAAGGGCAACGCTGGCTGGAAGAACGGCTGCTTTCTCCTCGCAACAAATGCAGTTGTGTAAGATATATAGGARAACTGCCAAATGTGTGAGCGTAGCACTCATAGCAGCCTGATTATCTGCTTTAGGAAGGCACRGTGAAGTTTTAAGAAGGTGGTGTTAGTTGTACTCAGCTCGGAAAGTACTAGCCGCTGGTTTCTCRGCTCACCGGAGTTGCATGCGTCGTTGGCATCCTTGTATTTGCATAACTGCACGTGTTAAAAAAGGAAAAAAAAAACCCTAATCCCAAAGGCTTCTGCTACAATTTTAAGATCTAAAGGATGTGCTGGTTGCATTATGCCCCCAAAGCTGCCCTATTCCATTTTGTGGTTTTAACTTTTTATCAGGACTTACATATTTCACGGTCTGATAGAAACGGTGCAAAAATACCGAAGAATGGGTCTGGGTTTGAAGCTGGTTTTGCTCTGGAACATGTTGCCCTGTAGTCTGTAATGTTATTCAAACTTGCTTCGCTCATCATTTTCTAAAATGTTGTATTTTACCTCTAGGAAATAAAGGTTAAAGATACTAAAAGTCAACCTCTTGGAAACCTCACAAAGAAAATTGCCTGTTTGGAAGACCTTTTACTTGCATGAATTTTATTATAATGTGGGCTTGTTTCTCAGCTCCTACAACTTATTTTCCTCCGAATATTTGTCAATTCAAGTTACAAATAATATTTCTTCAGTAATACAGGCTGTGAGCTGTATTAACCRCTGCAGAGATTGCAACTACTTAAAGACTAACAAGCTAATTAAGACCACATCTCGGGCTAAGATTTCTACTGTAAATCCATTAATTTTTATGACTTGGATAAATTTCAGTAAAGCAGTAACTATTCTTTTCCCCGCTGTGTGGAAAGCATGATATGAAACACTTGTAAATTCGGAGTCCAAAGGACTATGAAGCATTCATACTCATGAATAATATTGCTGTTGGTTTAGCAAAAGGATGATAGTGTGACTAAAGCTKTCTAATAACACTATTATTTTCCTATTCTAGGGAATGTACATTTAATGGAAAAGCAAAGATAGCACAAGCTGGGAAAGAGTATGGCTGGATTTACTGAACTCATCTTTTAGCGCTGCCAACACCATAGCTCTGAATTGCAGCACCAGGCAAAGTGAGTTAGGATAGATGAGACTCCTCCTTACATTTCTATGTTATCAAACTAGTCCTCTTAAATCTGGCTGCTCTTCAAATATTCATGCCTTCAATAACACGGGTGAGATTTTGAGATGATGCTTGAAAAGATCTATTTGGAAAAGCTCGTTCAGACTGTGTTTGCACTCCTCTTTTTTTTTTTAAAAGCTATTTTGACTAGCGTTCAAAGCTGATCATCGTGCGCATGCAGTTAATCATTTCAGAATACCAGTAATTGCTGAATAGCTTTTGGGTTTGCATCTATTTTTAAATCAAAATAGTCTTATCATTTATTCTTACTACAGTTTCCAAGCCTGTGCAAAGTTTACATTGCAAGCAGAAGAGACGTGCGTGGCGGGGGGGAAAGTGTTTTTATATATCTGCTAGGATTTACTGYGTGGGCACGCAGCAGATCAGCTTCCAAGCTTGCCACAGGCTTTTGCTCACACAAACAAGCATTTGTGCCTGTAACACGTGTGGTTTAGTTGGTGGCATCTTGTTCTGCTTTGCACGTCCTATCCACATGTGGATATTTGTTTCGGCTTTGGAGTTGAATCATGTTGGCGGGACATGTTTGGGGGCAACCAGCCCTGTGATCTTCTCCTGCTCCTCCACCACTTGCCAAGACTTCCAGCCGGTACTCGCCAAGGGTGATGTTTCTCCCCCAAACCTTGCATTTTCTGTCASCAGCCTGCAGCCTCGTCCTTGCGTAGCGGTGAGGGTGGTCTGCAGACGCTGGGGACCTTGCACACCTACCTAGAGAATGTAAACCTGCGAGTTATCCGACATGCTTTAGGGGTGTTTCCTATTCACCAAAGCATGGAGAACGCATGGAGAGTGAGCATCATGGATGAGATTTGAAGTTAGAAGAATACGTTTCTGAAAAGATTCTGTTAAGGTACAGGTTAAAACAGGTCAATGTAGACTCATGAAATAGTATTATAAAAGTGCAAGAGGGTGCAACGCRATTCTAGATTGCACTTATCAGTGGGAATCTTCCTTTGCTCTTTTAATGTCTGAAGTATCTCAGAAAGCTTCCACGGGCTGGCCAGTTCCTCGAGCTGCGTCTTCTCTGCCCCCATGGCACGAGGCAGTGGTTGCCTTCCAAGCATAGACCTCCATGCATCCTCATCTAACTCACCCAAGCTGGCGTATCTTGATTTCTGTTTTGCCTGTAAAAGTTCACCCATGGTGCACAGCGATGCGGTCCAATCCGCTGTACGATATTGCAGAAATCCTCCTCTCCACCCCAGGGCTGCTGAAGTATTGATTARTTTGCACCCCGTCGCCGCCTTAACCCGGCGTGTCCTAACGTTCTGCAGTAATGCCGMTAAAATCTCATAGATGGTGCAAGCAACCGCCTGACGATCACGTAGTAAAACCCATGCATTTATTTCGCTGTGAGCTTTGCGCCGAGTCTGCTTCCTTCAAAAGGTGAAGCTGTGAGTGTGGTGCTCACACTGGTGTCTACCCATAGCCGGTGGTCATGATAGATCTCCTGCTGGAGACTCACCGCAAAGTGTCCATCTCCTGCTTTCCTGGTTATTTTGGCCTTATGCTGGGGTCAGATCATGCACACTTTATATTTTATGCAATTTTGTATTTTYTGTAGATACATATACGTTCATTTAGATACAAGTACATATATAATGGGAGACAGTATATTCTTGCCAATACAGATCTAGTTGTGAATTCTTCTTTTCCCAATCGCAACTGCTTCTCCTAACTSTCCGAAAATGCTGTGTTCACGTGATGGGTATTGCAGTGGTCTGGACGCTATCTGGTGACTAAGTCAACGTTCTTATCTCATATGGAAATATTTTATTCTGTTCTTTAAAGAATTTTATTTGCATTCATTTGTGAATGCTCATATAGAGTAGAAACACACTAAAGCACTGAGAAAGGAGCTCTGTCTGAAATGCCGGCACAGGGCAGTGGTGAAGAGTTTACGATCTATTTGTTTAAAAGCGATTTTTCCATTCCATTTTGTCACTAAGTCCTTCTGTCACTAGGTAGGTTTTTCTGAGTAACTGCTTGAAACAGCTCTACAGAACCAAGTCTGTTGTGACTTGTAATACAAAATATACCACTACCAATTATTCCATTGCATATATGCAGTATGTTTGTTTAAAATATGATACATAATCAAAATATAAATCAGAATATGTTTACATACCTGCRTGTTCTAATTAATCCACAGTTTTCACAAGCTTCATTTTTTTAATTACACCAACTTCCTAGACCATAACAACGTTTGCTGGTATTTATGATGCAAGTTTATACTGAGTCAWCCATAATGAATTATTTTGATTTATTTTTGATGAAATGTTAATATATAYTAACTTTTTAAGAAGGGAATGTGCTTACATACCCTCCATTGTTGTTTTATTATCAAGCTCACCCTTAAGAGTTATTTTGATATAGGGTGTATATGCACAGTGGATAGAGTCATACCTGCTCAAAGCCTGAAATGCAGATTAGATGCGAAGAAGAGAGAGCAGGATCCGATAAGGTCAAGGAAGCCTATTACAGAAACACAAACTGCCTAGAAATCAAGTGAGATATCGCTGAAGTAAGACCAATGTTAAGTGTTTTGGTGTGCTATCACTAAGGGAAGCAGGACCGGGAAAAGAAACGGAGGTGATGGTATGAACGATTCCTTAATGGCAGAGATAGTTGTTTGCAAGTGTTACGTGCATTTATGGTCGGCAAAGTAGCTTCTTAACAGATCGACCTTCTGCGTGTGCATGCAAATCGGTGTGCTTATTTTGATGGCCTGCTTGAATTTTTACTACCTTGTTTGACAGCTTTGAAAATTATGGAAGCGGTTCATTTTGGGATGACAAACTAGGTATTTTTAGCAACTTTTGAAATAACTGCCGAGTGCGGAATAGACTGACAGTGATGCATAATGGAGCGCGAACCCAACCTGACTTTCAAACCCCAGAGCGGTTTTGACATTTTTATGTTGCTAATAGATAAGCTGTAAAATGAGAGCAGGGAGATATGGCTGGCATGGGAGCTTGTGATGCTATTGTAAGAGCGATTTTGCAGTTTGAGAGACCTTTCCTTTATTTATTTATATRTTTTACAGATTGCTTCATCCAGTTTTTTTGTTTACCAGCGCACTGGAAGGCCACTGGTTGATTTTTCATGCGGTGGCGAGTTCAGTTCATTTAGCTGGCCGGGGTGGCTGATGCTTAGGAGACAAGTTATAGCTAATATGATGGACGACAGCAGGCTGAGAAGTATTTTCACCTGTTATGATTGCACCAGCAGCAAATTGTTCCATGCATATTAGATGTTTTAGCTGTGTGTTTATGAAGGTGGCTTGATTTGAGGGGGATTAGATCCTTCAGCAAAAGAAGTGTCTTCAAAGAAAAAGAGGTTGCTCTGACCAGGTTTTGTGGAAATTTCCAAACTGCAAAAGCAGCTTAAGTGGGAACTRGGTCATTTTCTTGACTCTCAATATTATTTTTACCTGTCTTGCTGTTAGAGGTGTATGTGTGCAAAAGAAGGAATGGTAACTGGATAACAGCAATTCAGTTTTTGTTAAAGTTGGCCAGGAAATTTATTGAGCTCTGATCAGTCGTGTGCAAACGGTACCCACGTAGCACGGCTGCTTTCCAAGAGACCAGGGCTATAGGGAGAAAGGGGTATGGGGGACATTGCTCAAGAAGTAGCCTGAATTAAGGGCTTTCTTACTATATAGCAGACAAAAAGCTCAGATCCTGAATAGGAGCGTGGCTCTGAAATCTCTTAGGAGGCCAGCAGTCCTCCAGCAAATTCTTGTGGTGACAAGTGTGGGCTCAGGGCGTCTTCCTCCGACCATTGCAGTTCCTGGTGCATCTACTGGTGGCTTATGGAAATGCCATTGATGAGCCACAGATGGGTGTCTCTAGAGCGGCGTTGCACTAAATTAGCACAAACCAACCAAAAAAAGCACTACAGACCAGAGTGCTKGTGTGGAAATATCATCCTTGTCTCGCCGGTGGACGTTGCGGTTCTTCACTCCTTGGCCATCCCTGGGTTTCTCCTCATCTACCAGCTTGAGTTCGGCCTCTTGTCTGGGACAGTGATTTCAGCTTCATCGTTCCCAGCGTTTTCTTTGACATTTTCAGTGTTCAGCTTCTTTGGGTATATCCGAATGCATCCCTGGGCTTCCAGGGTGTCCTGGTGAAGCCAGGTGTACTGGAGAGAGGTGTCACCCGTATGCTGTTAGTTCCTTATTAAATGCYATTATTTTTATTAGTTTTAATAATTACACTGAGAATATTTTCTTATAGAGCACGYGATTTAAAATACATTTTCCTTTGGCCAATGATTCCAAATTTTCATTTTATAAATGAGCTTTTGTCCCTTCTTAAAACCATCCATACAATCTTTTCACGACGTAGTTGTTTCATAAAGTTGTTCCAAGCTGTTTCGTTAAGAATTATTAAAGTCACTCCCAAGCTGAATATTTACAAATAAATTCAGCTTTAATGGTAGCTGGCTATCCATGTCCCTTATGAGGCTTCAGAAATCTCGTTTCTCATATTTAGTGTGTTATCATGTAAAAACATGCTGGAGTTTCAGCTGATAGAAAAGGAGGCCGTGTGTATTCCCATCTGCTCTGATGAGTACCAAAAACTCATCTGCAGGAAAGCCTAAAGCAGTCACAGTGCGGGTATAAGATAAAAGTAATTTGTGATTTATATTGTAAAGATGATGGATGAGATGGGGGAATGCCCATTAAACACAAGTTTTAAAAAAAACACGCCAAACTGCCTTTTTTCCTTCCACTGCCCTCAAAATGTAGGCATAACCTCCTGGGATGGTCTTGATGTTCAAGGTGTTTCTGTGCAATATCCCGGGGAAGAGGAATGACTTATGATCCTGAAGTTAATGATTCTGCTTCAAAGCATATGCATGTAAAGGGAGCTAATTTTTTTTTTTTTTAGAAAAACTACAGTATGAGGATTTACAAACTTTTCAGAATTTCACTTTCTACGTTTACTGTTCTCKGACTTCTTTTTGCATTCAGATGCATTCAGCTACATATGGATATCATGATCATGTTATAAATAGTTTGTTGTATAACTTTGGTAGCTAAAGTAACGTCTTATCCATTTAAATTTCTTCCAGCATCTCACCTACCTAAACATATGGGAAAATACCGTCTAACCAAGCAAATTAGCCACAATAGAAATATCTCCTCTTCCTCCTCATGTCGCATTACCTGATGATATGACACTGGGTGAATGGAGGGTAATAGCTTGTGAAATAAATGCTTCCCTCCAGGACACGTTGCAAATCTCATACCTTGTCCCGCTCACCTATATGCTATTGGAAAAGTGAATGACTTTTAAAACCATGCTAGTTATTTTTTTAGAAAAACTACTTTGTATCACGTTGGAGATGATGGTGGGGACTGGCATTTGATTTTTTTATTTCCTATGGAGTAGATGGGTATATCTTATCTGTAGAAAAGTATATAGCATAAACAACTAAAAACCCTATATAAATATTTTCTCTACAGCACAGTTCAAAAGCAATACTGAGCAGTGCAGTAATACACAAGCATTTTACTGTTTCCCTCTTGAGGTCCCTAGGCACCGTAATCAACCAAAATTAAATAAACATGTATGTATATTTGTTAATTATATTAGTATATATCCGTAAATATGTACAAGTATACCGATAAATATATGGTAACTATGCAATACATAGACATACATAATATCAGTAAATAGATACTACGGTGCTGCTATTGTGTAGCTGTTGTTGGGGGGGTAGGATTTTTTGGGGGTTTTTTTTTTCCTTTTTTTTTTTTAATGAAAGAAGTGCAATAGGAATACTGAAACACGTATTGTTGGGCAAATATTACCATGCTATTCATTCAAATGCCATGGACCATTGCAAGTGAGTCAGTCCCTTACGTCAAAGACCTGCTTTAAAACGGAAAGGCAACTTTGCCATGGGAATATTACTCTCAAAGGAAACTTCATATTTTTTTTMAATCCTGTAAGCACAGTTTTGCTTTAAAAAGCAAATTGTTCAAAAGCAAAGACGCATAATGCAGAGAGCAAACTGAATCCATCGTTGTTTCACTACCTCCGTAATGTTCTAGCAGTTATATTGAAGAGTGACATTAATAAATCAAGTTGTATTTTGCAGCACAAAATAACAAGTTGCGATTATATTTTTATTTGCAGTCGTGCATTTTTTCCAAGCGAAACGGCATTTGTGAAGCAATTGGATTCTGTCAGCAAACTTGCGCATCAAGTGTAATTTAAAACCGCTTTTATTTATGTGATTTCCAGACCGTGAATAATGTTTCGAGGAAAGCCAAAGAGTGAAATCCTGTTCCTGGTAAGCTTGGTTGGAAAACTCTTAGCTCAGTTTGTCCTTCCTCTGCTCTCCTCCTCCTCCTCCTCCTCCTCCTCCTCCTGGTTTATTAGCAGCAGCCTGTTCCCACCTCCCAGCGTATTAAAAGTATATTTGCCTTCCTGAGCGTGTTTTTCCTATACACGGCAAGGATGCGCCCAAACAAGCTGTTTTGCAAAGGAGCTAGTAGCCTGTTGGGATCAATTTGAAGACCATCTTCACCTGCACACAGATGCTTCATCTATACAGAAGTGTCCTGCATTGGGCTGGCGAGGAGCAGTTTGCATTTGGAGCAAAAGGTGCAAGTTAACGCAGCTATGAAGCTCCTGATTTACTTATTGCAGTTCAGCAAAGCGTGGGCTCGGGTATTTTCTGGCCCTACACTCGATTCCCGTTAAGGTGGTTGGATTCTCTAGTTTTTGCTCTGCAAATGTTCAGGAGAATTTAATCCTTTTGGAAGAGCGCTTCGCATAACGCGGTGCTGCTCCACCACGACCTACACTTGGAAGAGATGCAGGACCGTATTAAAAAGCTTACAAAGGCAAACCCTCCTGAGCATCTGCGATGGGGAGCTGGGGGAGCGTCTCTCAGCAGTCTCCTTCCACCTGCAAACCCGTGGGAAATCCCGTCTCGACTGGAGAACATCAACAGCTCTTGCATCACGCTGGAAGCAGCAAGCTGCATGCGATATAATAGTATTTCCAGATGAAAATGGGCATAATGCAAAGGGAGAGGCTGGAGAGCATTTTATTAGAAGGCATGTGAATAGGGTAAAGGGGGAAGGCAGGACATCCCTWTTTATATTATTCTCTATGTTCTTTGAATATTCAGTGCATTGCGACCCCATCTCCAAACTTCTCGGCTCGCCTAATAGAATTAATTGGCCRCCGCTCTGAAAAAAAGACAGCGTTCGTACATCACGCCTTTGACAGCCGTGATCACAAATGCAAAGCAAATACGAAAGTAATTTTGCATTTCAGCCCCAAGCAGCCTCTGAACGCACGAGATAGATGAYGGATGTCAGAAACATCGGCAGTACCCGGCTGATATCAGGTTCTGTTTTTCCCAATATAACTGTCAGTTAGCCATGTCCACGGTGACATACGCTGTATCTTAACATCAGCCTTTTGCATTATTGGCTTATTGCTGCTGTTGAGGAAAAATTTGCAGCTGCCTGACGTGCYGTTCTCCACCGGAAACCCCTATGAGATGATGGCCTACACTTAAGTGAATATGGTGCCAGCCGTGTTGATTTTAGATTTATACTGCATTTTAGGCAGGCTAAGAACTATGGGGGAAAAAAGAAAAAAAAAAGATAGAGAAGCCTTTACATATGCTTTTCACAAAAGTTGCTAATATGAAATATGAGGCAGAAGATGTGACCACTTGGAGAGAGGAGGTTAATGAGAAATGACACATCTGGATTGTAAAGAGTTTGTGACGTTCTGCGTTGTGTTGTGAAATATTCTGAATTATCTGTGGGGGKTTTTTTCCCTCTTTTGATATAAATCGCTGTTCGTTTTGGGACGCTCGCAAGGCTCTGCGAGGTTGGCAGCAACTGCGGCGGTGAGTCTCTGGGGACACGCGGCAGGTCGTACGTGGAAGTGGCATCTGCTGCAGCGTCAGCTCGAGCGCTGGCTCCGRATCACAGCGTTGCTTCGGTATTTATGATGATTAATAACAGTGTTGGAGGAAYGGCTATGAGGCACGCGCCAGAAAACCATTCCTTCCAACCCAGCCAAGTATTCAGGACTTTACCCCCGCAAATCTTCCTCTTGTTTTTAAAAATGTCCTTCATCATCTCCAGTTCGCAAGGAAAAAGTACATGACTTCCAGTTTGTGATAGCACTCAAAAAAATGTTGGCCGTGCTATCACTGTATCCAGCTTACTTTTGCGAAAGTTTGCTGTGGTGTCTGTATTGYCTGTGTTTCCAGCTGCTGTACAGATGTATTTGGAGAGTGTTTAGCATACCGCCCCGGGAAGGACGATGCCCAGGTTCAAATCCTTACTCCACTGTTTTTTAAATAACCGGTAACTCTACTGGTATCCATGATAAGCACATCCATCTCTGCAGMACGAATTGCATTTCTGCAAAACCGCTGGGAAGTTTTTGGTCTTGCTCTGATGAAGAAGAGGAGCAGATGTCAGAACTTCCACGTTGCCCCAAATGACGTTCTTGCCCATAACCTACAGCTGATGGTCTTGCGAAAGGGGAAGACGTCCCGCCGGGCGACAGTGCACAAAGAAGAGAAAAAAGTAGGAAGAACACAAATGTTAAATATCGTTAACCCAGAAATCCTCAATCAGATCCCCAACATAGAAATTTGGCTTCAAAATAATACTTTGCCATTACTTTTGGTTGATCAGGCTTTTGGGTAACTGGCAAGTTCCATGGAAACATACTTTTTCCATGATCACATGCCGCTGGGAAGGGGCAGGCCAACAAAACCAGCTTGTGTCAGGTGGTGGTGCACGCTCGAGGGTTGACAACGATGCTTCAAAGAAGGGAAATACAGCTAATTCTGGCCAAGGGTATGAGACACTATCACTAGGAATATCACTATCACTAAGAAAGAGAAAAGCAGTTTAAATAGACAGTGATAAGGAGTTGAACAAAAAAAAAAAAAAGGGAACCAAGTCTGCAGACGTTTTGCTCTGGGTAACAAATGCCTTTCCCTCAAAAGTACGGCGATTCATAGAGATTTCACGCCAAGTTTTTAAAAAGAATATAGCCTTGATCTTAAAATGCAATTTGCAGAGGTTAATATCAAGGGAAGTGTTTGCTGGATGGTTCTTAAGTTGAACGATTGTATTATTATTAAATCGAACCATTTAATTAACTGATCAGCTATAATATGTTATTCTTTCCAGTAGGGTGGCAGAAGCAGACAGCAGGTCAGCTACTTAAAAAGGACTTTTTCTCCTTTTTTTATTGTTTGACTATAAAAATGATGTCAACAAACTATTTCTGCATTTTCGTTTTATTTTTTTTAAAAAGTCTCTTTCTACTTTTAGCAATGCTTCTTATTTTCTAGGGGTGATTCCTTTTGTGCTTATATTAGCAAATTAATTAGAGAAGAGAGCTGTAAGACCCAGCGATGCAGCTTGTCGTAATTATGCTGAGGAGCTTAAAACATGCAAGCCTCCCCAAATTAATTGCAAAGCTATTTCATATGTGAGTAGCCAGAATTAATCATTAACCTAATAATTCCCTTTCCTACATTATTTCTTTGTTAAAAATGAGTAATTTTAATTGGATAATGAGGTGCTAGTGCGAATTGTGAATTGTACATTACCCAAGCTAATGGAAAAAAGAGGGCTTATGCAAGTAGCATTACAGATGCCCTTACAAATGCCTCCACAGTGAATATTTTATCCTGATAAATTCTTAATTTATTTCCAGATCGCTTCTGAATTTCTAGAACCTTTAACGTGCRCTGTCATTTATCCGTTTAATGTCCAAGGTATCTAGGTCTTAGGAGYGGTGTAGATAGGGCTCAAACCCTTCGGTAAGACCCAGTGTGTAGTGCTAGGTTTTTCAGCCCTTCCCTGGTGGCAGAAAAATCTGAGCAATGGGTGCATGAAAGATTAGCACCRAATGCTGGGCTTGCAAGAAGGTGGGAGTAATTTCATCTTTCTGGGAGAAAAGAGCGTCTCAAAAGCCTAGCAAAATATGTTGGAGGGATAGTTGGAAATTTCTAAGTATGTGATGTTTAAATTGTGAACCTTTTAATGAGGTTTTAATGAGGTTTTTAGGGATCTCATTTTCAAAGAGAACGGAGCCCACTTTTCCAGTGAAAAGAATTTCTTCTCGTCAAGAAGGGATGGCAATGGGAAGATTACYGAGTGTGGTATTTCCCACCCTGGAGGAGAGAAGTTTATAGAAACAAGACTCCAATAACATAGTGATCACCATTTAAAGTATTTTTGTTTGCAAACAGTAACCATACTATACTGTCTAATATCACAGCTTTCTTCTGTTTCTACTGAAAGGTGTAAATTTGACAAACGATTTTTTCATAGGGTTAGTTGGATAACTGATTTTAAAGATAACACCCAACAAACCTATGATGATGCACTACCATTAGAATAGCTTTCTCAGAGCTGGGAAGGGATTTCTTAGCTTAAAAAAAAATGAATTAATGAATTTTACAAGCTGCTTATGGTTTTTTCCGCAATGAGTGCAGTCATTCGCCCCACCACCAAACGGAGTGCGGAACGAGAGCGCTTGGCCTTGCCCAGACTGAACCCAAAAACCCGCTCGGGCAACAGCAACTGCTGTGAATCCGCCTTTCCCGCTATTCYGTATCCCACTCCAAACTCGGTCCTACTCTGATGACTACTGTAACTCCTGCACGGCTCTTCTCATCTATCTGCCCTGGCCTCCTCGCCCCTCCCAGCTCCTCGTTACAGTAATTGCGCTCTTTTGAAGTTAATTAGAAATGAGTAAGCTAAGTGGATAATCATTTCCCAGGATCAAGGTGCATGCAGGTTAAATGCGTGAGAGCACTCTGGAAGGAATAACTGAAGAGGGATATTGACTTTCAAATACCTTGCCAAATGCCTRTGTCTGAGTTTTTTATTATTAGTATTAATTCATTTTTTTATAAAAGAATAGCCACAGTTCTTAGGGTGTTACAGCAGTTTGTGAGGATTAAGCAGCATGGCTCTCCTAGACTTTATACTAAGAGTTGAATGCTTACATTCATCTGTATGTCTAAAATAAATAATAGCATGTTCTTGTAATCGATTTCATAGGATCGGGGTTTTTTGGGAGGATTGTTTTGGATACCCTTACCAAGCATTTTAAATAGATGTTTTCCTACTTGGTGTCTTTAAGCGATGCACACTCGTATTTTTGCTCTCAAACTAGTGCGGGGATRTAATAAGCAAACTCAGCTGTCCCTCTTCATGTGTTTGTGCTTACAGAGCTAGTGAAATCATGTTATAATTGAAGTGTTTGGATCACTGAAGCGTTCGTGGGATGGACTAGTAAAAGCTTTGCATGATTAACCTGAAAAGTGATTTTTTTTTTTTTTTAATTGAAAGATAGATTTCCCAAGCTGCTTTTGGGTTCTCAGAGTTAATGATGACTGCAGTCATTCGCCCTTGAACCCCAACAGTGTAGCCTGGATGCTTGGATGCCCTGGAGAACTGGGCACACCTTGCAGGTTATCCAGGAATCACCCTGATCAAGGCAAAAATATATAAGGAATATATTTACAGCTGTGGTAAACATTAACACAGATGTGAAGGTTGTAGGCTGGTAAACACTATATAGGGCTCATTATCTATTAGTAGCTATCAACACATCAGGGCTCTCCCCGGCCCAGAGCTTACTGATGCATCACTTTTGTTGCAGGAAGTTTAGYGACTCTCCTGGACTGTTGACTGCCTTCACATCATCTCCAATCCTAATTAGAAATGGAAGCTGTTAATTAACTATTTCTCCTGTGTTTAATTAAAATATTTGCCCAATGCCCATGAGCAAACTGTGAAGTCAGTATGAAGTAAAATACTCTTTCTCCTGTATCTCAGCAGGACACCTTACAATACTTGGAACCTTGTATTTTACATATGYATGTAAATTGTCATCTGCGTGTTGCACAAACATAACAAAATTGTYCCCTCTTCCATTGCCTGAGGGATGCTGCAACTTCAGCAGCTGAGCTTAAACAAATTACCTGCACTTTTCTAGAAAAACTACTGCTTTTCTTCAGAAGTCTTGGCAACTATAAAGAACCTCTTTAATGGAGACTTTCATATGTATCCTTCTCTGGAAAAGAAGATATCCAGTAAATCTAAGCCTGTGATTTGCTAACTGACAACTGCTCTTGTCTTCAACTGAAATTTTGCTATAAAATAACCCCAATGGATCATAGTGTAGGTTTTCCCTCCCTCYTGGAAAGCATCGCCTGATGATCACGGTTATTTCCCATCACACTTGAAGCATGTAGCGGGTAATTACAGCTGGAGTAGATGATACCTTCAGCAGCATCATTTCTCAGATTTCAGTCTCAGACTAAAATGATGATTTGGCCTGATCCATCATGACTTATGAGACCTTACAAGGTCGTGCAGTTACCAAATGCGGAGGATTGAGAAGTCCTGCAGGCCAGCCGTCCTTTCCTCAGATCCGAGTTGAGGGGCTGACTGTGCTACTACTGTTCCTTCTTCATCCATTATTAAAATCACTAATTACATCTTAATACAGCAAAAAATATGTGAAACCTAATAAGGACAGATTAGTATATGCCAGCCTCTACTCTGCTTGCCAGAAACCTATTTTATTATYGTTTTCTAGCTGATAATCAAGACTTCCAGTCACAAAGGTTATTTGCAGGTCCTACAGGTTGAATCTAGCTGTCTCCTTGACCGACTGTCTTTCTAAAGATTGTTACAAAACAATTAAAAAGGTTAATGGGAAGGTGAGTCAAGCCTTGTGACGGTGGGTCCTTCTCACGTCTTTGCTTGTAGGTCCTTCTGTGATGAGGACATGGGGATGGCTATGCTCTTTCATGAGGCCCTAGTTGAGTGGATGGCAGTTAAGGATGCTAAAAACTGGAAAAAACCATCAGTTTTAGGACCTGCAACAGACTGTCTTTCTGCCAGGGCAGAGATTTCCCTATTGCACATTTTCTGTGTACTCTSACTGCAGATTTCTCAATGATGTATTTAATTAGCCCTCCTCTTGGAAGATTTTCTTTTAACACTTATTGTCCTCTTTCAGGCGACGAGCTTATGATGATTACGCGTTGCTTTTGTTATTTTTGAAAGCTCATCCCATCATGTTTAACCTCCWTCGCTTTTGCCTGACCCTCCTTCATTTCTGTGTTTGAGATGCCTTTTCAGCGTTTCTCCTCGCTCTCTCAAGTATCTGTCTTTGTCTCCATCTCTGAGATACCCYGCGACTGTCTCCTGCGCTCCCACATTGTTTTCAGGAGTTTTGGCTTTTCTGAGGTCTGTTTGGCTCTCGTGAGCCTTCAGATACCTGGATTGCCTTGCAGAATTTTATGTGCAAGAGAGAAATCAAAATGCCTCGCCAGCATTACGTAGGCCACCTGGACACGAGGTCTAGATGCATCAGAATAAAGGTTTGCTGTGTGCTCGCTTACTTTTCCCCAGGAGGAACCAAAGGCTCTGCAAGAAGTGGTCAGATAAACCTCCCATAGCCACCCTGGCAGGGCAAGATTCTGGGCAAGTTTAAATATTTACTGCTTAAATGTTGTGCAACTTCATTTTCCAGTCTTTTTGCATCTTATTAAGATTGCTGAATTACAACTGCTGGTCTGTGCAGTTGCATCGCAATGCCGAATTGCTGCTTTTGTGATTAATTTCAGTAATTTTTCTCCTCTTCACTGCTCCATTGCTACTCTGCCTGGCTTTTCTGTTGTTATTGGTTTTCTGGAAAGAACAGTGGGAAGTATATCCACGGTTTATAAAGTTATAAATAAACCCAAAGAACAGTAAAAGTTAAAATGAAGTCCCTAAAACTTTATTATGTGATCTTTTCTTTTCCATTAAAGGCACATTTTCTTAATCTACTACCAAAAATGATTATTTTGCAGGCAGCTGTGCGTGCTCTCCCTTCTGAGTCTGTCATTTCATGCGCCGAACTCTGACATTTAAAATCCTTTGGAAATAATCTCAGTTAATACATAGGGTATGCCTGATTCGTTATTTGTGCAACTTTATAAGGAGCACGAGATAATGGGCTATATAAATTATGTGACATGTAGCGAAGCTAAACAGTAATTTAATTTCTGCGTTAATTCTCTTGACTGAAGTGATGTGCATGGCAGCATAACCCCTACAAAGTGTTTCATTTAGGAATGTGTAGATGGAAAAAAATCTAGCTTTTTCCCATGTATTCTGGACCTGTTTTGCTACCTGTAGCATCAACTGAAAATGGTATTTGAGAAGTAATCCTAGGTGTAGAAAGGCAGTATGTCTAGGAGACCCACTGCTGTTTACACACATACCCCCTCCCAGCAGATATATTAGTGGGTTATTTTGGAGTGTGCTAGGAAGAGTTCTTGAAGAAAAATGCTCTTTTTTCATTTTTGTGGGGGTTTTTTTTGATTTTAAGCCGCAATAGATGTATGCAGGGTCCCTCTTCGTTACTGATTAACTGAGGCCAAACTCTCCATCTCTTCAAATGTAGAGTTGTCTGAGTAATAAGGATGGCATTGGGCCCTTAATGACTGCCAGTAAGGCTGACTTATCTATAAGACACACAACTGACTTGTCAATATCTAAAAAGAGGAGAAGGACGCAAAAATGGAGGTGTTTCTGTTTCCAGTTATTTGTCTCCAGCGGGCATCCCCATTGCTTAGCTGGAAATCACAGCAACTCTCTCTATCTGCCCATCGTCTTTTTGGAAAACACTCGGACAACGGCAGCAGAAAGATGGAGCGAGAGATGGATCTGCACAGCATTAAATTCTTTCAAGTTTTGTGAAAACAGGGGTGTGTGTGTGTGTGTGTGTATGTGTGTGTATATATATATATATATTTAGTTGGACACAGGAACTCTATTTAAATGCGAACTCCAGGAGCGATGCCTTAAGAAAAAACAGAGAATGCGTTAAATGGAAATGTGCCAGGTTAGCAATCTTATTCTCTGCATGATGGATTTAGCTCTCTCTCTTCATAGGCAGGATTTTCAGCGTGTATGCTGTATAAATGAAAGGGTCTTTGCTTTTACAGAGCGAGCCGCATGTGCAAGGTTATCGCAGGGAAATTTTGGGGGAAGACCCGGTGGGGCAGAGCCAGCCAGCAGGAGCAGCACCTTGAAGCTGTTTCAGAAAGCACCGGCTGGATCCTGCAGTTTGGATGTGGACATCTCAACTCTGTTTTAGTTTCTCTCTCCTTTCTTCACCGTTTTCTCTTTGTAGCAGCCCAGCTCCTTGTTTTCTGCCTCTTCTCCCTGCCTGGCCCGCTGGGAAAATATTTGGCTAGCAAAAGCAGTGCAACTCGGATGAGATTGGCCACTGATCTGGCTTGCATCTGGTTCGAGGTGCAGGATCCCACCTAAAATCCCGGTGCCGCATGATGCTGCTGCGGCAGAAGGCACCGTGGGACCCCCTTCCCACTGTAGCTTGGTTTTCCCTGATTTAGGGTGCTCGTTTTAGGTGTGGGGGACTTAGGTCCAAATCCATAAGTGGGATGAGTTTGAGTGATGGCATTACTGCGCCGTTCTCACATGTCCCTACATGAATTCCCCAACGCCAGGTGCTTCATCTGTCAAATTTTAACTAGTTATAGTTTCCTTTTGGAAAAAAAGTGTCCTATCTCTAAACATTTCCAAATGACTTGAGTGCTGAGTGACTAAGCGTTGATTACCATCTTGCTAAAGATAGGTAAGAAAATGAAGAGCCAGCTAATGCAGTCCTAGCACTTTGTTTTGGGGCAGAACCTCCCTCAAAGGAGGAGAAGGTGGGGAGTAGCTCCAGATGGACCCGTGCTTGGGAGACTGGCAGGAGAGGCAGCAACAGTTACATGGTCTATCAGGAAATAACAGATTTTGCACGCGGTAGAATCGGGGCAAATCTAGAAAACCCGTTGGAGTGAAAGGACCATTTGACAATGGATGGAGGAAGCCTAGAAGAAAGTGCCATGAATTTGATTTTGTGTCATCCCCTGTTGAGGTTTTCTTAACAAAGGGCAGAAATTCCAAAGTACCTCGAAATTATCCAAGGAATTTGTCATGGGATGTACATATTTGCTTAATATTCTTTTGTTCGGTTGAATATTTGGCTGCTGAAAACGCTGAGAAGCCATTTTTTTCTGGTGGTGACTTCTACAAATCTTAACTGCAAGACTATCTTAGATAACTTTGTTATTTGTTATGAATAGTATTTTAATAATGAGCTATTGTTGAGTGTTACGTTGTAGTGAAATGCAGTGGAAACATGGGGATTGCTCTTTGGAATATGAGGACTCGAAAGCACTTTTGAAGAGAGATAAGTGTCATTGGCTTCATTTTACCCAAACAAATCTGTGAACTCTAAGAGGTAGTTAATTCCTTGAAGCTCACCTTCTGAGTCTGGAGCAGAGGTAGGAGAGGCGGGGTAAAAAAAAGCAAATGATGATTTATTTACGAAAGTGCCATCATCATTTTCATTTCCCAGGCCTAATAAAAGTATTGATAAAAAGCACACTGCCTATTGCCAATTAGAAATTAATGTTCCTTTGATTTTGCTGTTTGGAACAGCACCCTGACACTGTATTTGTTTGCAAGACAAGTCTGCTGCACAGACTAAATTGCCTGCAATAGAAAGAGCATTATCCTAAAACAAACAAACAAACAAAAATCCATATTAATCAGCTTCTGCTTTACTGTCTGTTGGTGCTCTTCATTTTTCATAAAATTGCCCGCAGAGCACGTGAAAGGACTCCTTCTGTACAAAGTGCTTTATAACGGGGAAGGAATGATCCTACCTCCAAGTTTGTGATGGACAAAGCAAAATAAATGGCTTAAATTAGAGGAAGGAAGATTCAAGCTGGGCATTGGGACAAACTTTCTAGACTTAAGGATAATGAAATACTAGAACAAACTGCCTGGGTTGCCTGTCTATTATTGAATCAATATCTGTTGGGAATAGCAAGGTCTGGATTTCCAKGGGAAACCCTCCATCCCTGTTCTTATGGGATTTTAGTGCGATATTTTAAACCCTTTGCTTTCCCTTAGCACATCACAGAATTACACGTAGTAAGGGTTATCCCTTTGCGAAGCAGACTGCTGTTGGAAAGACGTGTGGGACAGTAGCCGACTTCAAAGCACCGCGGAGCAAAACACACCGACCTTGCAAGACCTGGGCATTGCCCAGTGGCGGCAACTGGTTCATGTTTTCAGGTGTAAAACCCTATTTTGCACCTGAAATCCATGTGGGCCTGGCTTTTTATAGGTTGTTCTGCTGACGGAAAATGCACATTTTGCCATCTTTGCATTAGCAGGTCGAGCGGGTGTTAAGAGCTGCTGCTTTGGGAAGCTCTGGTCATTGTAAGACCATCGCGTTTGGTGGCCTTAGCTTCATCGMAGGGAGTCCTGCGGTAAGGCCTTAGCGCACGTTTAGACATGTCAAAACCCCTGAAGAGCTTTGATTATCTCAGTCTTCCCAAGAGGAGCAATTTCCAAAGGCAGTTTATCTCGGAGGTATCCAAGATGTGGGAATGGCATCACCCAGCGTATCGCCGCCACGCACGCGTGCCGTGCAACACAACATGTCAAATTTTATTCTCAGCCATGAGYTTTTGTTTCTGCAGGCTCTCCTAGCACAACTTTCCTGTAAAATTTGCAGTTAYGGTGTTTTGTATTTGCTTGCTGACCCAAAAATAGTACCCTGGGTTTTTTCTCCATCTCTCTCCTTGTTGGAGATTGAAGTGATAAATAAGAGGCAAAGTGTCATAAAGAGCATTCGCGTCGCTCAGACCGGTATTTCCCCAAATCGCTTCYGATTGCTGCCGATTTTTTCCATCCTGATGGGCAGCACCTGAATCAAATACCAGGTTTTGATCTTTAGGCTTTGCCACCTTCTCAATGTTGTTATTGGGCTTTTCTTGACCATAGACCATRTACTAAAATCACTACTCCCTTTGCGCTGCAAAAAGCTGGTTTTGACACCTCTAAAGCTTTTCAGGTTGTGGATGCTTTAGCGGTAAAAGGAACCAAAATGATATTTTAGACTGAAGATATGATTCCTAAGCTCTTTTGCTGGCTTTCTGCAGCGCGCTCAGCGTTGCCTTTGGCAAACCCCCTCCTTTGTGTGTGTTGCTCAGTTTTGATAATGGTGAATTAATTTGGTAACGTCTGTACGGTATTTTGGCAATGTTAATTATCACCTTTCCTAACGTTAGTAAAACGTGGGCTTGCGCTGATAGTATTAAACTTACTTTCGGTCTTCTTAAGTCCARCCTTTCTCTTGTTTCCCAAAAAACGCTGCTGCTAACTGCAGCTCACTCTAATAACCAATAGAGGAAAATAATAGGTTGTGAGATGCTACTTTTCCTTGTCTCAGTACTATTTTCTTCATGGTCTGTGGAAGAAATCCTTCCACTTTTCTCCTTCACTTAGTACCCTTTATTTTTTTCTGTCTCAAAAATAATTTTCACCCAGGCGCAAGCCCGGTGTGAGAATGGCCATGGATAAACTTGCCAAGTTTTGAGTTGCTGATAAGTCTTTTAAGTGCATGCCATGCCCTAAGGGCAGAAAGACTCTGTTAAATGCAGAGAGCAACTGCAATTCCTTTAAAAAATAAAAATGAATACCAAAAGCAGTCTCCTACTTTCCGGATCCTGCCACTGCTGTTTCATGTTGATGCCTGTATAACATCTTCCCGGCTTTGCCTGCCTGCTCTGTTTTGCACACTGAGGTGCAGGCACGTACTCATCACGTAGCAGTTGTGTTAAGGTGAATACTTAATATCCACGATATCAAGCTGTTAACAAAATTTCTGCATTGCGTGCACAAAGTTTTGTTACAAAAACACTATTGGAATTGCAAAACAGAGAGCTCCAGAGTTAGAGAACATCAGCTTCTCGTGCCTTTGGCCATCCCTGTTTTGACATATTGTTTAAATAAATTATTATGCATTCTGGTTTTCTTCAGGCCTCTGGAATAAGGCAGGACACCTGAGAGAAAGTGATACRCAGCCACGTAATTAAGTATAGTGCCGTATTGCGTATTCGCCAAGGCACGCAGGGTGCATTGACATTTTTCTTTGAAGCGCGCCTTTGACTTTGYAGGGCTCTGCTGCTTAATGTAGATTTTGTGCAATTACTCAGGTTTCATTAAAAAAATCAGGCTGGAATCGAAGCAGAAATTGCCATCGTATGGTAATCKAATTGGCTTCATCAGCAGTCAGTCCCTCGGACGGCCTTTTTAATGAATAGTGACTGACATACTGCATTATCACCAGCAGCAAAAAATGCATTTGCGGGGGGAGGTTATAATATTTCCTGAGAGCAAAGAAATGAAATATTTTTGCCTCTTTTTACATAGTAGCCACTTCGATCCACCCCCCTCTACCTTCCTGTCCCAGCTCTTTGCAGCTCAGAAATTGCTTTAATTCTTAGATATCGAACTTTTAAGCCCACACAAGTGTGCGTCACTGTTTTTCAAAGTTTACCACTGTCTTTTGGGCAGGTTTTGGGAGAGAGAGAGAGGTAAGGGAATATCTCGGAGACAAAGCTTCCTTCTTGGAAATACCGAGTCCTGGTGATAAAGTGTGAGCATGCCAAAAGGTTCAAAAGCATTAATTTCTAGGCTGTGTAAATACAGAATACCAAATGAATTTTTCATTAAATTGGTTGGAGATTCATAGAGACTAAAATCTTCCAAAAATTGAGGCCGGTGACCTGGCATGGGAGGAACACCGCAATTTTAACATAGGTGAAAGCTGTGAAGTCTGTTCCTATCTTCTCTTCTCTTGGTGTCTTCATTCCAGCCRCCCCCAAAATACTTAGGAAGGAAATATCCTCATCTTTGTATAAAATGAATTAATCCACGCTCGGTCCGGCCAGGCTGCGAGCTGCATTACAAAAGCCTTGTTGTTTTTCGTGTTGATGTAGAGGTGCATTTTTGCATGCCCATCAGGCAATACCAGATAGCAATTTGTTTCAGTCTTTCCATAAACGGAGCAAAGCGTGTCTTCAAAGTYTGGGCTTTTTTAGAACCTACTAAGTGGTTTTTTTTCTAAATTTGAGCCACATAATCTATTAGGATTATTTTTGAAGTATCTGTCTTCATCTYGTTTGCGATGACATCTTCCTTGAAATGCTCGCGGCCATGCATTAATGGCTCATGAGGATGACAAAGGGGATTACGCGTGAGAAAAGTGGGTATCGTGCGTATTAGTAATTATGCTATCACAGCTTTTTCTCGCTTGAGCAAACATTGAAATAAGAGAGAGTGCATACACAAAGCTTGCGAATTTTCCGGTCGTGTTCTGTATCTTTTTTTCCACTTACACTAGATATCTCAGTGAAGGCGCTTATCTCTCAGATACTAGTAGTGTATTCCACAATAAAGTTATAATCTTGTGATTCTGCCATCAAAGTCTGTGATTAAGGGTATAACTGTGTTACTGGAAACTCTGTCTATAAAATCCCATCCGACACTTTTGTAAAAGCATCAAATGTTGCTGGTAAGCATCGAGCAGGGCTTTGAAGCCCGGTAATGCAAACCGTGCAAGCRCCTCGTATTTAGTTAAATTGGCCCACTCGCTGGTTATGATTTTGGTAGGCTGGCAAAGCCTAGCTGATGCGTGCCAATAAATCAAGAGCGATGGCTATTTGAAACACTGACGAGGCTGGTGGATGTGGCTGGTGTTTCATGGCCCGGGGCAAAGACAATTCTCCAGTGCGAGCTTCCACCTTGATGACCCAAAGAAAATACTGTGAGCGTTTCAAGTCCTTAAAACCACAGTATAATAAGCTTTTTTATTGAGTGAATTTATACAGAGATTGATCCCACTTGGCCGTGTAATTACCTTGAAGAGCAAACAGTGTAGGTAAGAAATCGTTGTTAAAAATACAAAGAGAGAAGGAGTGAGATTTTGTGTTGCCCGGTTTTCAGCTGCCGGTGAATCTGCTGTAAGTGGCTTGATGCTTTGTTGTAGCRTAAAAATTTGTAGCTGTCACCCATCTTTAGCACTGTGCTATATATTCTGTTGTAATGACAACGTGATTTGTACTTCCCGGTAAATGRAAGTAGCAATTTACTCTTCATGATAAGAGGGGGGAAAAAAAACAAACCAAAAGCAAAATAACAGAGTTAAGGCAGAATACAACCTTTTTATGAGTAAGAGCCTTAAGTAGATTTGTTTATCATAACTGGGTGTAATACTTCAGGCAGCTTTGATCAGCGACTCTAACATATCGGTATAGATATATCTATAGAATAGATAGAATAGAATAGATAGAATAGAATCAATATAGAATCGATTTAGATCGATTTAGAAAAGGTAGGAATAGCTTTACCATCCCCTATAGGGAGCAACAAGAAAATCCTCCCCTTACCTTCCTCCCGCAATCTAAAGGTATCTTTTTCAAGGCCATCAGTAGAGTATAATGAGTGATGCTTTGTGTCGGGTTCATTTTGTCGTTAATATTTGCAGGCAGTTCTGTCATTTTYGAAACGCATTTCAGTAATACATGCTCAAAAGTAAAAGAGTGAAAGACTTCCATTTGCATGTAGTGCTGCTTTCAGCAGCATCCTACATTTTAWAGCCTATCAGAAGAAAATTGAGATATCCCACCTGCTGCTATATTRTAAGCAAAAGAAAAGCTATCACTTATAGAGAAATACATATTCTTTTTTCCTTTTTTCTGCATCTAGTGCTTTGCTCATTTAAGGTTGTGATCAACTTCCCTGTCTGCGGGAGTTTTGCTTCCATGCGAAATAACATTGCCTATAAATTTCCATTTACACTACCGTAATTTAACATAGTGGAAAGAAGCATTCTGTAGGCTTCTCCATCTCTAATATTTTCATCAATTAATTTAATGCTGGYATTTTCCACCCAAAGAAATTTTACCAGTGTAATATGGAAAGGGTTTTGTATGAAATGYGACCTCTTGAAATCAATGGAAACTTTCTTATTGACTTCAGTGGGGCCAGGAGTTCACCTGTAACTATTTAAAAAGCATCAGGCCTTTTAGAAGACCACATAGATTATTCATAAGAAAAGTTAATGAGAGCAGATATTTAATCATTAAAACAGATCCTAGGCTCCTGATCATCGTTATTGCAGTGGCATCAGTTTTATGTGAACGTAATACAGTCAAAGATAAATGTTTTCCGCTGAAGCAAGACTTGCAAGTCAGGGTTCTCTTTGAGCCTGTAACATTAACATGTGCAGTTATGAGAAAACATTTTCTGTTCTGCCTGGTCTTATACATTATTGAGCATTTTCTTGCCTCTCAGTGTACCCTTTTTTTGGTCCAAATTCTGACCTKTACAGTCCGAATGTTTCATATTAATATATTCTGGGGCTGGCCTGGAGAGAACATATGATTACAGTCATATGTGTGAGTCTTCCTCAACAGCAGCAACTGTTGTAAAATAGAGGTTCAAAAATTAAAAAGACCTGATGCTACCTGGTGCCAGCACTTCAGAGGATTTCACGGATCCGAGCTGAGGCATTTCAGAAATGCCAGAATTGGTTTATCAATAGTCATTTTTAGGCATAGATGTTGTCAAGGTATTATATGCCAAGATATCTTGATTTTTGTCATTGGCATTTATTGACTAGATTTTAAAATCAAACAAGGATGTCTCAGCAGCTCCCAGCTACTGAATAGGAAAAAGGAGAAAAATGCTGTCAGAAGACATGAATTGACCATATTGCTATTATACTTAGTATCAGCTGAAGTTCTCTCCCTGTTGACTTCTACTGAGAACGAGGTTTACATCTATTTCTTACATGATAAATCTTATTAAATGATTTACTTTCGGCATTGTAGCTGGCYGTGGGTGATTCCTTGAAGTTAGACACCTCACAGATTTGGTTCCCATTATCAAAAAATGGGTAACTAGTGTCATCTGAACCTATTCTTAGCAGTTTCCAAAATCTGTACGTACTAGGATTTTGATTAAAAAATTATATTTATAAATATGTGTCCAGAGCAGCAATTTTTTAACCCACACATTTGCTATAAACCTAAAAGCCTTTGTTTTGTCTGTGATCTAAGTAGCTGGTTTTGTATTGCTAGAGAAAACYGCGTTGGCATGGCCGTTCTTTGCTGGTGTGGTTCACGTGAAATATGTCTCTGGTTTCTCCAACGGAGTCCTAATTATATCAACAAAAATTCACATGTCCTTAAGAACTGGCATTACCAATTCCTTTCTTCACAGTGTCAACATCTGTTGGCTTAGTCGGGTCTTTTACCCTTCTGATGGCAAAATTAATTGCATGAGATCTTCTGCTCTGGAGAAGTGGAGGTGCTTAGACAAGCTATCAACCAYGGAGGGCACACCACGGCGAAGCTTTTAAAAATCAGCTGCTGGGCTTATTTATTGCTGCTAATCAGGCCCTGATATTCGCAGACCTAGTAGTAGTGGAAGAGCTCATAAATCTTCCTGCAAAATGGAAATGTCTAAAATGCCAGGATGGCAGCAAGCGCTGGCCGTATTTGTCTTTATCTAGCTTCAGACAGGGCCTCCTTGCAAAAACATCTAGCTGAAAATTTCAGCCCATCAGCTTTAACAAGCCTCTTTCTAAAATATCCTATCTGCTTAAGAGCCCTTCATTTTACGGGTAGCTTGTATATGAGTTTTTACTGTYGGTATATCCCAGCATTGCGTGCAGTTCAGCAGGAAATATCTCGCGCCCTGATGCTGCGGTAAGCTAATCTACTTAGAGAAGATGTTGGCACCAGCAAGTCTGTGTTTTGGTCTATCCCCAGAAATTATGAGGCACGAGAAGAGAGAGCTCATGCAAACGTTTGCCTTCTGCTTTCTCTCAGCGCCTAAATTTGGATCTTTAGTTCCTACTTTGCTCCATTCCCACAGCACGGCRGGGCCAGAATATTACCTAAACGGGTTAGAGATTCCAGCGGCACGGCTCTGCGAGAGGCTGCTCTGATTTATGCTTGTGGTCGTGGAGACCRGGCGGGTTCTGGCTTTTCTCAGGACGCAGGTCCTCAGCAGTTGCGGAAAGCAAGTGTGAAGTGATTGGGATGTATCCGGGGGTTGGGATGTACCTTGGGCTGAGAAGAGGGCAGAGGAGGAATCGGCTTGGACGCTCTTCTGCATGTGCCGTCGGGAAGAGAGGGAGCCCGGCAGTGCTCCTCGCCCTCCTATGGAGCCCTTATCCATGCACAGAGCTGCTGCTTGTCCTTTCTCTAAGAAATYGCTAAATGTCAAACTGGTGGGATGYTTCTTTCTATGSTTTTTTGCTCATCCTSAAACGACTTGGACCRGATGAACAACTTTTGGTGCCCTAGGAAAGAGCTCTCCTTCGTATTTGTCTAGGACACATGTATTTGGATGTTGAAGATGGGTCCCTTGTCAGCAGATGACTTATTTAGGGCTATAAGCTACCCCAGGGAAGAAAATATCTGCTGTTTAACAGCTACAAAAACCGTGCTGATGAATTTAGCCCTATGTAATTGCATGCTCAAAGCATCTTTTTGGTCATATATTAAGAATATCAATCGCTATTTACCTAATGCTTTATAGAGGTATTACTCTACGCTGGAATACTTGCTTGCACCTATTTCTTCAGGATAGTAGGARGCTGACATCACTTGAGAAAGTCTGTACTAATACGAGTTGGCTCACGTATCTTCAGAAGATACTCACGTATCTTCAGATAAGCATCTAAAATTTTCATCARTATCAAACTATTCATGATTATTTATAGAAAACAAGCATTCATTAATTTTGATCGTTTTGCAAGCTAACGAAAGATTCCGCTTTGTTTTGCTGTAAATCTAAAGCACCTGTTAGTTGTTAAATATCTGTTSCTGGCTAACCTGATCTTAAAAATCTCACCTCTTCTTGATGTGTGTATTAATATTTAKCAGAAAAGAGGGACATGAAACAGCCACAAAGATTAATTCCTGGCATGTTTAACGGGAATGGGAAGGTGTCAGGCAGAGGCAGTGTGGTCTGATTGTATTATCCAGCACTCTGCTTAAAGATCTGTCAGCATTTTCTTATAAATTCTTAATTTTAGAGAATTAACTTGTTTGCAAAGATAAGAATGGCTTCAGATGATTGTAGTGATTTCAAATTAAGAAGAATATGGAATAAGCAAATACATGGCAACAACTGTTGAGACCTTTGCGGGGACAGTTTAATGATACTCAGAAATTCTTTTGCGTCTGGAAAAAGAAACTTGGCAGATGGTGGTGTTTAACTCTTTGGAAAGTATGYATCTGTAAAAAAAAWAAATTTTTTTTTTCCCAACTGAGCCTAGCACGAAGCATAATTTCTGTTTAACAGAGCGTAGTAAATTAAGAAAAGGATTTGGGGATAAGGAATAGATATTGAAATCAGTTAGGCTCAGGAGTGAATACTGCACCCAAGTAGGGATTGCAGGGAGATGTTTAAATTTGAGGAGCCTTGTTGGCATTTGACCACGATACCTTGTTAAATTGCTGCTCCTGCAAAGAACTGCCCTGGCTTGAAGAAGTGCCACCTTTGAACTTCAGCTACCGTATTCTGCTAGAAGTTCAGTTTTCTCCTTTTCTAGGGAGAAAGCACCATTGTTCCTGCTAATAAGATGCTGAGGAATTTCTGAAGGTATGTAGCCAATGAAAAAATGCTATTCTAGAAGTTGCCAAAAATCTGCCTGTATGACCTAAACCCTCAGAGATCTTCCATGTCCGACTCAATGCACCAGCAGAAAACTAGCCCAGCATAAAAACACACACATGCAGCCTAGAAAAAAAGAAAAGCAACCCCCCCTAAAATCCAAAGATCCCAAGGAGGCTGGATGTTCGCTTTGTCAGATCTCTCTCCCAAAGACGGATTGTCCTGACTGACTGCGTGGGAGAGCTTTTATTTGCCCTTAAATATATAGGGAGCTGATGATGCTCTTGTGGGCAGGGAAGAGGCTGCAAGATCAGTCCGGGTTAACTTGCTACTTGGAGCTGATAACAGTCAGGAAAAAGTTTGTAAATGCGTTTAACTGTTAATATTTTTAAAGTCCTACATCTSTTTCTGGTATCAGGCAAGGCGGTTTAGTTGTTTAGAGAGGAGACGAGTAGAAACGTCTCATCTGCATTTTACCATTGGCTTTCCGGGGAGGCTGTAGCAAGACGTCTAATTAGCAGGTCTTGGAAGGTTTTAATTTCAGAAGATTGCTTGATAAATTATTTATGCTTTCTGAATGCAAGCGGTATCAACCGAGAATTAAAGAATTATTTTAGATTAGTGAACAATGAAGCAATATTCACTCTGAACTACGAAAGATTGCTTGCAATTTATGGCAAGAAGCAGCCTGGGTGCATCAGTGGAACTTGTAATATTCCTGCGGYGTTACCAGATTTCATCTTTTCTTTGCCATTTTCAACTTTTGTGTGCAGGACACAAAGAATATCTTTACCTGATTTAGTGGTAACAGTTGTAACTTAAATAATAGCATAGTATAAAAATACTTTGAGATAAATGCTGAAATCATAAGTTCATGCATGCTTATGATAATATTGGTGTATATTTTATATTGTCCATCTTTTCTCCCTTAGACATGTTTTTTCTCTGTTTTTCTTTTTCTTCCCTTTTTAGCGCACACAAACTTTTAACCTTCTGTTTCTTGAATATAAAACTTTATCTTTGAGTGCCTTATCAGGCTGTAACATCCCTGCTTTTCAGACRTGGGTCCAGCTGCCGTAAATCCTGTGTCATGATCTGGGCTATATTTGAGGTCAATATTTTTTTTATTTTCCAAAGAAGAAAGCAAGGATTAAACGAAAGGGAAGGATGCGAATGCTTTTAACCGTGGGAAGGGGTGTCCTTTTTAGGGCAAAAATGAAATAATTGAGGAACAAGTTTTCCAGGTGTCTCTGCAGTGGCTGGTAGCTGAACAGTAGGATCCTTTCTGCTGCTTTCTCCCACTCTCTGCTCCGAAGACAGCATTTATAAACAGAAACAGCTCATTGCAGCCAGACCTCATCCAGGGTCTGGAGCTACTGTTTACATCTTTACGAGCCCTATACTTGGGTCACAGAAAACATGCTTTTCTTTTAATACCAACTCTGACAAAAGGGGAGCAAGTAATAACAAAAATGCAATTTCTCCCGGAYATGTGCAAGTCGGGGATGAAAGCCACGGGAAATACCGCAGTGTGCTTATGCTGGCCAGCCATAAATCAGGTTTTTTTTCCCTTTCAGCCCTGATGTTTTAATAAAAAACCTAGTGTTAGCTCTCTTCAAATGCTGCTCTGACTGGACAAGCTCTGAGCATGAACTGTAAGAGGCAGCTGAGTTGCTGAATTTTTTGCAATGGTGGAGTATGAAAGAGCTAAAACAGAAGTTTTGAATCTTTCTGTACCTCTGAACACAGCCTCGTTGCTGCCAAGCCATCTCCCCCACCCGCCCTCTGGTTGAGGGCTCCTACTCTGCCGTTGGGCTTTGCTCTTCTCTCCCCAGAAGTTCAAGCACCACCAAAGTGCTGAGACGAAGCTTTCTTTCAGGAATTAAGTGGCCTTAATCCTGAGGAAGGGTTCRCCTAAAGCAACTTAACTCCTGGGTAAGAGCTTCCACAGCAGCACTTTAATTTATGTCCATTGACTTGGCTGATCAAAGAGTCTCCATGTGTTTGAGTCCTCMGAGTACCCTATTCCTCTTCAGTCTTTGCTCTATGGAAGTAGTCCCTTCTTGTCCRATTTTTGCAGTTTTGGTTTGGTATAGGTTTCCTGGGCAAAGTGGAAGTCTCTTTGGAGATGTCTGCACTTTTTCTCTCCTGAGTCTACTCATCATAAGCYCCATGCTTTGAGGTGTGATGTTCATGTGACAGATGAAAGCACCAGAAGGCTGGGAGAGCACCTGGGCTCCKCGAAGGAAGACCCTTTGAATAAGCCTTTGGGATAGAGGTGACCTCTCATACTATTGACTGTCACAGTCATTTTGCTGTAGGGATAGCGTGAAATTTGAGATCGTGGGTTGTAGCCCCAGTGGAATGATGTCAGAGCTTGGACATTTAGAAAAGAGAGATCCACCTCCTGGTTATAAATCGGATAGACATGGAGGTATTTTGCAGATATTTTATAGGGGAAAAAAAACACTGAATGATAACATTTTTATTTCTTGAACAGAAATAGCTTGAAACAGGGGGAAAAAACCCCACCCAACTCTCTATATTGAGTGAATTTCAATATAGAGACAACAACCATTTATATCAAGCTAACTTTAAGGCATGCTACAAGAAATTACAAAATTCACTTTCATTATTATTTCATTTGGCAAAAGCTTAATTAATTGCAATATTAGAAAGGGAGGCCTCAAATGCGTACGCCAAACCTCAGGATGCGGATGATGCATTTGTTGCGTATGAGWGGGCTTTGATCGCTTTTTGCATTTACGCAACATCCCTGGTTGTACAATGCGTTCACGCACTGCGCGTGAATCAATCTGGCATTTTTCCTGTTTCAATGCGAACTTTCCTAGAGTAAACACATTACCCCCGGGCAACGTTTGTCACCGCAGGATGACATCGAGATTGGGCTACCTGACAAGTGAGTTGACTTAATACATGAGCACAATCAACCTCATCTAGATGACGGTGCCTTTAACGCACAAGTGATGCTGCCGAGAGGATCTCGTAACTATTTGGTTTTTGCACGAGGCTATCATTTCCATTCAAAATGATACAGAACGCCATCGTGTTTGCGGGAGTCCTGTAAGAGTGAACGAGATGTTTTGTATTCATTAAAAAGCGGCTTTGGGAGAGAGCGATGATTGATTGATGGCCAATTAAGTGACGGGGCTAGTGCAATAGCCCACAGCCTGCTGTGAATAGGATCTCTCTTCTGGTTGTCTCCTTTTCTCTGCTTAGGGTGATAGAARTGGGTTGTTTACCCTTATGATGATATTTTGTTCCAGAAACAGTGGCAAAATAAGGATTGCTTTCTTTGAATAAGCCAGTTGCAATGAGTTACAGCAAGAAAACACACTGTTGCTATCAAAGTCCTTGGTTGTCGCAGTTATTGCTGCATTTCAGTTTGGATGTGAGTTATCCCTATTCATTCTTCGTGGGGTTTTTGGGGTGCTACAAATGGCTGTTTTCAAGGGAAGCTTCGTAACTTCTGTGCCACTTGCATCTGCTGCTTTTTGTCCTTTGAAAGAGCCAAGCACGCTTTAATGTTAAGGAAAGCCCGCTCAATTTGCACGTGCTCTGGGGAGAGCAGCGGGTTTCCCTTGAAGTCGATGCACTTGAATTCAGAGCGAGTGGCTGACATCAAAGTTAAGGACTCTCCATGTACATGCCACAAGGGTTGCATGTCCACGCTTGGAGGAAATCAATAGAAGATGAAAATAAGCATTGCATGAGTGCAGATATTAATCTAACTTGGTCCTCCGTGGACTTGGATCAGGGAACTGCCTTACTTTGCACAAGCCACTAAACTGGTAGCAATAGCGACAAGTGCCACATCAGAGGATCTGAGACTTGGCACCCTAAAAACCTGAGACTGGAGGTCCCCGTGCCCTGTTAGTTAACCTCCGTCCCAAAATTGTCCTCAGAAGTCATGATATAAATACCCTGTTGCACTCAGGTTCAGCATGCAAAGCAAAGCCAGCAATAAGCCCCAATAACCGCTTGATACTTAATACATGTAATAGTTAAATAGCTGATCCTTTCATGCATATGAAAAACTTGGCATACGCTTCCCCCGAAGAAAAACTGCCATTCTAATAAATTCTGGAAAAATAGTTTTTGGATGCCTGCATAAAATTCTACAAGTCTTATCTAAAGCTAACCCACTGGCATGAATGTTTTGCTTTTTGCTCAGTAACTCAGATATATATTTTCTGCACTTACTTATGCAAAATTCCCCAAGAAGTCTATATTTATTTTATCAGTTTTGCAATATTTTTCGTGAAATATCAGGAACGCCTTATTCTGTAGCGAGTAAAAATACTTGAAAGTAGTTTATAATATTAGCCTTTAATATGAAGGGTGCCCTTGGATATAGAGGAAACTTGGATTTAAGAGCAGCAATGATGATTTAGCTATCCGGTTCCAAAAAAAAGTGATGAAGGGAGAGTGTATTTTATGGTGAGCGTAAGCAGAGGATGAACGTAGAGCTGCTGAGTGGGCAGGCATGCATTTTTACAAAACACYCTGCGAGCTTGGGAGTATAGGAAAACTATAGGAAAATAATTTCCTAAATAATTCCTGAGCTATTCTATGGTGAGATGCCTTCCATTTGGAAAAGATGGGTAAAATTTAGCTTTAACATCCATTTCTGTATCAAGATGGTGTAATTTTGGAGGACACCTCCATTATAGGTAGAATAGCAGAAGGCTGTGCACAGCGAGTGTGAACGTTTGGAAGGATCTTCAAATCTTTAAAAATATTAACTGGTCTCTTTTAGCATTAGAAAAGCAACGGAGAAGAAAGGGAAAGGAAACATGCTCGTTTTTTTCAGTTTCTGCCGATTAAATGTTTGAGCTTGGCCAGGTCTAAAACAATGGCTTTTTGTAGCTATAGATCTACCTAATTTGCTCTTCGCATTTTTCTGTATGGCTGAAATAAAATAAGAATGTGCACTAAAATTAAGTTTTTATTCCATAATSTCTGGGGAATATTTTTCTTAAGCACCAGAGGAATTTTCTAAACCATTGCGGTTTTCTTCAGATTTCAGAATAAAGCATCGTATTATAGAGTCAACAGAAGTTTTGCTTTCGACCCAAATTGGTTTTGTCTTTTCATTTCTCAAATAGTCATCCTATTTTGGGTCAATTCAAAGCAAATTTTCCCCCTTAGGTATGTCTTAGCCACCCTGCCGTACACGTGATTACCTTTGAGTTTTGGTTTTTTTTTTTTCCAAACATCCAGTGCTTCATAATTTATTTGCAGAGGCTTTTGTTGAACATACTGGCTCTTGCTTCTAAGAATTCAGCAGGGAGATTGCCAACATTTTTGTTTAGTGTTCTTGTTGCACCCGGGACGCCTCAGCGTTTTGTTCATTTGCGAGGATTTTAGATCTTTCAAAAATGTTGGTCTCGRCACARAAAGSCTCTARAAGTGTTCTTCCATCTTTCTRCRTTTTCTRTAGTTYGTACCTAAAAGGTTTCCATTTTCCYCTTTGCCMCCTTCACAAACACTTTGCTTTCAGACTGGTAAAATACCTTTGCAACACTAGATCATCTCCCGGCTCCAGATCTTCTATGAAGATGCACAAGAAGTGGCTTTTGCCTCATCTCATCAGTCTCCCATCATTTCCTTTGGTTTCGTCTTACCATATTTCTTAGTTGCCTGCTTGTTCTCAACATCTTCTGGAGCCCCAAAACTCTTCTTTCGGTAGCTCACATACTCTTTTTTTGACTCAGCAGCCTGTTTGCTTCATTTTGCTCTTTACTGCGGCAGGTCTGCTTCTCGTCCTTTCTTTACATGACATCAATCAGCAGCGTAAGTGGTTCCCTTAAGTGTCCTGCTGTCTTGGGTTGTTTCTCTTGTGTCCTGAATTTATAAATATATGATCAACTTGGTGGTTATCCCGCTCTAGTGCTCTTTTGTGTTTATGAGTTTTCATATAAATGTTAGTGCTATTCGTAATCCAGTCGTCAAATATGGCACAACTTGCGTAGTTTCATCACCCTTACGTTGCATGAAACTTCTTACCCACCGTAGCTTGTGCCCRCATTTTAATTTTTTGTGCTGTCCCCAAAGACAGTTTCGTTGCAGACCTGTTCAAAATCTGCATAGAGGTCTTCTTATATCTTCTATATCTTCTCCTGCTTCATCAGTGACAGTAGTCACAGGATGAATATTCTTCAATATTCTTAAAAATGTAAGATTTCAACAGTTGGGCTTTTTCTGGGCTGAAGAAGACAACCTGTGTCCCTCCCACAATACGGCAGGCCAGAGAATTGCTGCTTAGGCTTTCCTTTGGATCGTCGGGCCTCAAAGTCCTTATTATCGGTAAAATTATGGCTGTTATAAACTCTTAGTATCAGGAGGGCACACAAAGTTTTGCTCTATGTTAAGGGCGTGCAGTTCTTCTTGACTGGGAGGCAACCAAGATCTTTAGCAACATATTTCCCARTCATGATTCATGTTCTTAGAATTTAGAGTGATTATGGAAATAATTAAATGTTATAGAAATTTCTGTAGGATAGTTTGTAGCTAATAGTTTTTTCACAAGGTGTGAAGAGCCTTCCTTTCAAAAACAGCAAAAAGAGAGGGCCTTTYGATACAGTTTGTCTTTGCAGTATATTCCCAGCATTTCTTTAATAGTGGGAAGGAAAGTCAACTTCCTTAAGTAAAGACCCTCTCCAGACTGGTGGCTTAGACATAGGATGTGGCCTGCAGGATCCAAGTGCTRTTTGTGACTTCTTTTTTTATTCTAAAACTAAATATCCACATTCCTTAATAAGTTTCCACCAAACTTTTCAAGGCTTTTACTAGAAGCATTTAGAATTTTCTTACAATTTTGAGTGGCTTAATGTTTATTTTTGTGGTTGCTCATTTTGCTCTTCTCCAAGCGTGATGCCTATGACAGCTTAATATCTATAATAACGCATTGAAGACCAAGGCAGCTTTCTGAGGAATCGGCATCATGCAAATAAATGAGAAGAATGTTACTAATAACTATTTTATATCAACATTTCAGTTTATTCTCCTACAGAGCAGCAGCTTGCAAAAGATGGTTTGTGAATGCCGTGATTGTTAATGATCAGCGGTGTTTGCTCTTTCCATGTAATTAAAAATAACTGCATGTTCCATTGAGTATAATAATACAGGCAATTGCCTGAATGTTTGTACCGTTGTTGTTCAACCTTGAATGGCTGAAGAGCCAATTAGTCATTGCAGAGACTTGCAGAAAACCACAAAATAATCACGGCCGGCGTTCTGACGTTGCGTGGATTAAATTGTCATCATAACTCAAAGCAGCAATAAAAATATCGCGCAACAGCGTCAAGGCGATGACGATTTTGTGTTTGCCTGAAATATCGGACGGCGTGTCGTTTTCTTTCTTCGTTTCTCCGGAAATGTGCTTTTTGTGCCGTTCCCTGGGGAGAAAGGAGGTTGAGAGCTCCAGTGGTTCTTCATGGTGCACGCTAGTCACCTTTGCAGGTATTCTCTGTCATAAAAGCAGCACCTTGGTTWGCAAGCTGGATTTGCAGTTTCCATAATGATTAAAATTTAAGGTTCAACGTGGAGCCAAGCYGAGTCCACAGTGACTAAGGTGGGGCTCAGGCAGCCAGCTTCTGATCTCATTTATTTTTCTGGAAATGCCGGCAAATTAGACCTGGCCCGGTCGTATTTTTTCTCCTCTGACGTACRAAATCAGAGATTCATGTCAAGGGGAGGCCAACTACAGGACAAGAAAGTTCAATAACGCAGCGATTTTTGCCTTTGGACAAGGGCAGCGTCTGCTTTCTGAAATGTATGAGTACATCTGTACCAACTGTGGCGTGGGCTGTATTCAGATACAATATATCTTTATTTGAACAAAAAAAATATAGTGGCTTTTTAGAATGAGGTCATGTCCTTGCTAAATGCTAAAGCCTGTCATTGTCCCTGCTTCTCTGAAAATTGTGTGGAAACGGTGAAAGGAGCACAGAGTATGCGAATTGTGGGGCTTTTTTAATATGCGAACTGTGATTTTTATGGAATTGGGCCAGAATATTTCACCCACTTATTTCTGCATCGAGTCAAAACTTTAGGATTGTTCATAAATAGGTTCTTTGTGTATTGAACATCTACCATAGGGGGTTAGGAGTGTGTTTGCAAGGATCTCCTAGCGTGCATGGCTCTCCAGCATATCTTTTTCCTGGACTTCCTTCAAGTAATAAGGTAAAAAAAAGTGATTTATAAAAGCTCCCTGACTGTGTACCATGTCTTTCTAAACTGCTATACAGCTGATTTTTAACTCCGTAGCAAATGACAGCAAGCAGGTTCCCCGTAGTGTTTAGGGCTCTGTTTCTATAAGCATTTCATCAAAGCGGCGTCTTCGGAGTAAAACGATGTGTCCCCCCGTACACTTGAAGGATATCCAGCAAGGCTGGAYGTTGCTGTAGGGTTATAATTGCCATAAGGACCTACAGCAATATTTCCTCAGTCTGTTGCACTGAGGTCCTCATTTTTCCTTTCCCGGACAATAATACTTCGTAATATKTTTTTTTCTTTAGTGCCTAAAGTGTTTGAATATCCTCTGCTTTCAGTCACTTCACTGGGAACGGAGAATACATGGATCGTCCAGGAGGTGGCCCAAAAGAAAGTTGAGCATGGTCAACGCTCTCTTCCTGCTAAGGAAAGCTGTTGCAAGTCTCATTTGCTGCAGGTTTAGGATGCAAACGCTAGCCTTGACCATGCAAATTAATATTTCTGCAACTTTTCTATGCCATGGGTATTCTTCTTTCTCGCTAAGGGATCCGAAGTCTATACGGTGCTGTCATGGAATATAGTGGCTTTTGTTTTGAGCAGAGCAAAAATGAATATTAACAGGCAGTTCTTGCAAACCTGCAGCTTSGTTTTCCGTTGATTTGTGCTCATAGGTGGTAGCTTTGGTGTCTAAGAAACCACGCTTGGCATTTTTCTCAGATTTGGGGCATTTCCAGAGTCATTGGTCTCTGACAACATCTGAGCTACTTTCTGACACTCTTATTTCAACCTAATCACCTATAAGTCTGCACAATAAATTGCTTTTCAGCAGAATTTAAATGCACCCCTCTGCTCATATGTGAACAAAACTGGCCTAAAGAYCAGCAGGTATTGGGGATGGACAGAAAGAGCATGCACTGACAGAGCAAAAATGGGTAGTGCCCACCGTTTTTTTCATTAGAATACCTAGGACTTCTCCAGAACTATAACATTTTTTATGATTAAATATCTCAATGGTTTGGAGACTTCTTCTAATTTCTTTTAATGACTCCATTTTTATATATTCTACGTAGATAAAACTGAACAAAATGTATTCCCTGGCATAATTTTATCATAAATAATGATGGTAGATTCTCAGTGTGTACAACGYACTACTGCTATGTGTTGGCGTAAAGTTTTCTGTTGCTGGTATTTAATTATGTTTATGGAATACACTATATTAAGACTTAATTGGTATTTAGAAGTGCCATTGTCATTAATAGTTAAAGCTCAAGAGATCTATCAAAATACCTAGCGAAAGCATGTTCCTTGATGCATCACACCTGGCTTTGGAAGAAAATTGCTGATTTACCTATGCTAATTCTCCAAATCCAGCAAAACCTGCTGTTCCTAAGCACTGAATGCAAATTAATGAAATTATGCAAATTACACGGCACTGGATTGAGGCTGCATTTTGTAAGCAAAATACGTCTCATAACAAATTGTTCTCCGTCAAAAATTTTGTTCCGTGCATCAAACTTTGTGGAAGCCCGGTATCAGGATTAGCGATGACTCTCTCAGCAGTAATTTGGAGTTGGCACAACACTCATCCGCTTTCCTYGCTCTCCTCAGCTAACAAGCTAGTCCACGAATGAAAACTAAAAATAATTGTTTCATTAAATTCCTGATGAGCTTTCCTTATTTTGTAACAGCCAAAATATTCAGCCCTTTTAATAAGAGTTTATTATTATGTTACGGTGTTTAAAAAAAAAAGAACTGGAAGRAAAAGAGAGAAATCTTTAAAAAGCAATTACTCTGAACGTTYGTGTTGCTATAACAACAGGATGCTGCTCTTGATGAGCTATCGTTTTCTTAATGTTGTTAAAAAGTTTAGTTGCCATAACAACCGTAGGCATTTTTATTTTCAGGAACGGATASTTTTGCTTTTTATCTATGTATGTAGATACCTGAATCTTTTGGCATGTTGAACGCTTACATATATAAATATGCAATAGAAAGATGCATGTCAGCGTTCAACATGCCAAAAAAAATCAGGTTGAGCTAGCGCACTGGAATACATAGGAACAAATATATTTATCTCTATATGTCAAATATGGCTTTTAACAATTACTAGGAACATGGAAACTTTCTGCGATCTGAAAATACCACCTGTCTTAAGGGGAAAAAAAAAAAAAGACTTTCTTTTTAGAGGTATTCAGTGTTACTCAGTTGAATTTATATCTCCAGGGCTGGAAACGCTTTGGCGTGCAAGTGGAGATATAAGGTTGGAGGTCAATGGAGTAGACGTTGCTGAAACGAGCAGTTATTACGCTCCAGCATTTAGTGCTGCTGGCACTTATCTGCTCCGGCAGAAATGAGGACGGCTGAAACTGCCGCGCTGCATTAAGCATTGAAAAATGGTCCTTTTGGCCCCTTTTTGAGCCTTGAGGACAATAAACCGCTTCTCCTCTCAGTTGCCTGAGTGTGTGGCTATTACTCGGTTGTTTTCTGCCAGAGAAATCTGGTCTCTGCTCAAGAAGGGGCAAAAATGTTGGGATATTAGTATTTTCTAACGCCTACTTGCATTATTAGTTATTTTAGTATAGCTCATGAGCTCATGCCTATGGAAAAAAGGCTAGCATGGGTTGTCTCTATTTAAAGAAGATGCAAAAATGTTGAGGTATTAGTATTTTCCAACACCTACTTAGATTATTTTAGTATCGATTGCRAGCTTGTGGAGAAAGGGCCAGTATGGGTTGTCTCTGCCGGCTTTTTCAGGGCCATCCGAAGAAGCGGGCGGCAAATAAATAAATAAGACAAAGGAAATCATCTTTTTCAATTGCTTGTGTCGAGGTCCCCGACGTGACATCGCTACTGTAGCATCGGTGCGCCTGGGTTTCTGCATCGCTTTTCCACCGCTTCCCCTCTCCCTGCCATTTCTCGTTTTCAGGACACCGAATCAAAGCGGGGCCGTGGGATTGCTGCGGCATGTCCGGCGAGGGAGGTTCAGGCTGTGGCTTTAACAGGCTGTCACTTTTCATCACGGTTCGTTTGGAAAATAGAAACGAAATCATGCGGGGTGATTGTTTGGGGCTGGGTATTTTTTTTTTTCCCTAGCGCCTGGCTTTACACTGGAATTTCAGCCAGGTTTGGCAGCAGCCTGATTTGGGTATARAAACAGCTGGAATTGGAAATGAAGCACCGATAAAACTGACGGAGCTCAACCTGCTGAAAGAGCTGTTTTATGAAGTCTTTGGCTAAAAAAAAAAGAAAAGACAACTTTAAAAAATACATATTTATATGTGTGTTTATATATAAATATTCCTGCTGTAAATGGTGAAGCTAATACAGAGTGTCATGTTGACGTTATGGTGTTGAGGGTCGTGCTTTCCGCAGGGTGGGAGTGATGGATATTTCCCTGAAAAGCCCAGTGTCATTCCTTGCCATTCCTACTTCTTCATGTCATATTTTCTTCTTGGATGAGAACAGAGGAGTTTGTGCCCTGAAATGGCTAAATTAAAAAGAAAAAAAAAAGGGGGAGTTGAAGATCCTAGATGCCGTTGTACATGTCTTCGACACCCAGGACAATCTGACTGCTGCAAGTTGTCTGTAAATGCAGTAGGGTTATGAATAAAGTGCCTAACAAGTATTAAAAAAAATAATAATAATGCTACCTAACTCCTTGCTTGTCAAAATAAAAAATAATAATAATAATGCTACCTAACTCCTTGCTTGTCAAAATAAAAAATAATAATGCTACCTAACTCCTTGCTTGTCAAAAGAAAGGAAAGCTGGTTGCAGGATTTCACACCTAGACTTGGTTGGCTTCATTGCCCAGGTTGTACAAAGTGTAATGTTGGAAATCACAGCAAAAATATTCACCTTTATGCTCTGATTTTAAAGAAAGCACTTATAGCTATAATCTAAGCGAAGATTTTGGACCTGATTTTGCTTCTTCAAGTTACTGTGTATGTACACAGAATATTGTGCTTTCAGCATAAAGGGACATAATTAGCGGAAAGAGATTAAAATAAAGGATATTACTCTTTCCACGGCAGTGGTCCAACTGTAGGCTGCCAGGCAGTGTTTGGTAAAAATAATAATAAAAAAATAACTACACACACAAAAAAAACACCCTAACTGTTGTTGATGTTGTTATTAATTTGCATTAATTTGCAGAGAGCCCCAGTCTGTGATTGCCCTGCGCTTGCCTGCGCTGGGCTCTGTTTCCCAACAAAAGAAAAACTAAGTCCTGGCCCAGGATATAGGTCTGAAGCATATTAGTATCTTTTATTAAAAGCATGATTATTTGCAATGCTTTCAGGGGAGACAAGGTGTGTCACGCTTTAAAAAAGTGTAGTGATAGATGCCATGGAGAAAACCTAAGGGAGAAGAGTGCAATAAGCTCTTTCATCCTCTTCTACTATGTAAAAGCATGAAAAGTTGGGGAATGAGACAGGATTTAACTGTTTTAAAGTTAATATGCTTAATTGAAGGTGCAATTTAAAAATGCTGTGCTCATTAAAGCTGATGATTAGCGCTTATTACCTAAACCTAATTGCCTCAATCTTCTCCATCTTTTCTCCTTTTCCATTTTATTTCCCCACTAATTAGTCCTTTTTTTTTAATTATTAAAATAATGATTGAGAACTGAGGCAGAGAGCATGTTCGAATTGTCCAAAATCAAACAGGAATTCATCCTGAACCGAAATTTCCAAAGCCCCAGACCTGTTGTTACCATAATTAATCCTGGCTCTAAAGCTCCGTGGAGCAAGGAGGAGGGAGGTGAGCAAATRAAATCAAGTTCATCCTATGTGCTCCCTCTCGAGGGCTCATTTTCARACCACGTTTTCTGCTGTAAGTTATACAAGAAAATAACAGAGCTCTGTATATTTGCAGCCGGATGTATTATAGACTCAGAAATTRCTGCTGCTTATTAAAATATTTGGGTTGGAACGGAGATGGGCAATTGAAACAGCACGTGGATGCAGATGTAGAACCTGGGAGATTTTGTATCTGAGGTTTTTGGCTCCGTAAAGTTATCTTTAGCTACCTTGCAATTATGCTGCAGAGTCTGTTTCAGAGATTTACTGCATAGTAGAAATTATTTTAGGCTTTCTTTTTTTTATTATTGTTATTGTTTGCTCTCCCCAGCCAGCCATAGGAGCTGCCTAGAATGAAATTGTTATGCACAGGTCTCCCCATGCATATACTGATATGCTTTGTGACAGTAAAATATTTCATGAAAATATTGTCTGGATTGATGGCTGGTTCCCAGATTTTTAAAGAACATTTCTAAAATTATGTGGGGGTGGGAGTAGGGAGAGCTCAGTGGAAACAACTTTTCAATGCAGTTTTTTTCCCCTAAAAATCAGTTTTTTATCCAGCTCTGCAAACAGCAAACTCGGTGGCCATGCCCTGTGCTTTCATGATGATACCAGCTGATAACATTTATATAACCAAATCATCTCATTATTGTATTTCTTATTTTCCTGCCTCTCCTTGTGCCGCTAACAGCTGTTCCAGCCATTAGGAACATCTTTCAGGGTAGAGACAGGATAGTTGTRCTTTTTCCCCTGTGACTCTTTACATCATTTTTAACAGCCAAATGTTGAAAGTCAGAAATGAATGGCACGGATTTATAATTCTGGTCCCCAAGATGTACAGCTTAAATAAATAAAGGTGAACAGCATAGCCCTGTTTCCCTGCATTTCTCACATCTTCACCCATAGGGTAGCTGCAGGCTCCAACACATCTGAGATAACTAACGAGAAATTCTGCATGTTGTCAGTCTGAATAAATGCAGAATTATTTAGCACAGGTGCTTCTGCAATTAAGATGTATTGATAAAATCTGTGGTGCAGTAGACCTGGAAGTCACATTTCTGCTTGTCTGGGGTGGTGTTGTGGTACAAATTCATGGAGCCATAACGTTAACCACCCAAGAAGTGCAAAATCAAGGTGCGCAAAGGTTGGTTTCTTGGCCTGATCATTTGGAATTTGCTATCATTTTTAAGTCCATATTGAAGTTTTATGTGTTTTGGGGGGAAACTTGCACGTTTTGCCTTGAGATTTTGCACTGAGCAACTCATAGCCATCTGGGCCATTTGTGTGCAAAGGCTCTAGAAACACAGCTGGAAGTATCGTTTCTAGAGTGCATACTTGCTTAGTTTCTGACCTAAAAATATTTTTGACTAGGAAAATATTTAGATTTCCTTTACCAGGCATCGTAGCATTTTCTGGATAGATGGAAATAGGATAATAATAAGGAGGACGTGGAGGGGTTTTTTTGCATTAGTTTTGTTTTTAAACAAAAAATTGCCATTTTCTCTCAGCACTTACATTATTGGAGGCCTACTTGTTGGAACAAAAAATTCCCACTTTGCCCTATCTATGAGAATGTTTTCTCATGAGSAGAATCATTCCAAATTAAAATATTTATGTTCTATCATGGATAGCTGCACTGAAAAATGGTGAGTAGCTAAAATAGGAGAGTAGCTGTGACTTGCAGAAGGGCTAGAGATATTGCGGTGTCCTGCCTTGGAGAATTTGCCTGGACCCACTGACAGCTTTATACTGTTTATTATTTATTTAATTAATTATTTTGATTTCCAAAAGAAATCCAAAATGCTAAAGAAGATGCACCCTCCTTGCTCGACTTAGTTTGCTTGGAAGATGCTAAAATGAAGATATATTGGCCTCACAACGCTTCCTAATTTGTTTAGGTTTTAAGAAAGGGGGAGGGAGGGGACTGAAGTATCCTGTATCTAAGAGACTAGCTCTACAAGTAGGGAACTTAAGCAGGGAAATGCTGTATTATTGACAGTGCTCATCGGTGAATACTAATTCTAAATAATATTTGTAACCTATTTTTTCGTAACACTTTGGAACTAAATAACTATTTGTAGCTATTTGTTATCAATACCCAGTAAAGGATGTGTTAACCAGGGCTGTTTTTTCTTGCAATGTATGGCTCATGTATTTCCTACCATGGGAATTTATGTGTATATATGCATATATTTATGTAGGCATATATGTTTTTATATATATATATATATATATATGTATATGTTCATAATTCCTCCAAGCCGTTTGTTGCTCGTGGAAAGGGGGCTTTTGTTACACATTCAGAGCACTTCTGCTTGCCGGTTCCCAGCACGTAGTCCCCCCTCTTTCCGGGCAGTCGGAGAAATGAGATGAGAGGGATGCAGCCATCAACGGCTAGTTGCATTTATCTCCGCTTGATTACAGATTTATCTTGTGTCTAGCTCTTTTCACGCTGCCTGTGCCGTCAGCCCTCGCTGATGTGCATAATAAACCTGGTTTTGGTGCTGGCCTTTTCCCGGTACTTTCTTGCTATTTTAATTTGGCGTTTGAAGGCATATGAGTGGATGTATTGCACGGAAATTTCTGCTCAACCAAACTGTCTGGTGCTTTGAGATCATGCCCCTCGGGGAAATGCCCATCATTTAGAGGAGCSTGGTTTTGCTCCAAAATCAGTGGTTTTACAAGGTTTTTGTGTAGACTTATGTGTAATTAAAAAACAAATTGTTGCAGTGCAAGGGAAGAGGCAGCCTGGATGGCTTGACGTGGAAAAAAAAAAAGATGCCGGGAGCATCAGATAATCCAGGTCAGAAGGGACCTCGGGAGGTCTCTAGCCCGACCTGGTCCTGAAACGATCGGAGCAGGCTCAACCCTGGGCTAAGCAATACCTCTTAGCTCTTCCCTCCTTTCGTAATTCAGTCCAAACGTGCACATTTGGTTTTGTAGCATCTCTCATGCTGAAGGTAGTTGCCACAAACATGTAAATTAAACATTTGTTCCTCTTTTCTGGTTCTTTGCTAGAGCCCAGGTGTGACAGTACTGCACWATTTGGCAGTGGCAGTGGCTTTGAAGGGACTGGCCTGCAGAAACTTTYTCTTAAGGGTAGCAGAAAGAAGGGCCTTGGGAACCTTTTGATAAGGAAATTTAGGTTTTTCTGAAAATATTTGTTTACTTCTTTTCTCTGGAAACTACTTAGTCCACGATAATCAGCTTGCAGGTGGCTTGGCRAGCAATGTTACCTGAGCATTGCTGGGTTCCTGCATGCCGTCAAGGCRCTTCAGGGGCTGAAAAAAGCCGATTTATGCAACTTCTAACAAGCCACGGGATCAGCTTTTGTTGAAGAGGAGCTTTTACACGAGATTATTTCATTCTGCTCTCTCAGGCCCTCTTTATCGTGCAGCAACCAGGGGATCCAAGCTGCAAGTGTGTCGGTGGAGGCTCTACCTGTTTCTAGTGTTGACGTGCTGCACTTCAGCGCTCATAAATTCAGATTGAAAAGTAAATGCTACATCAGCATCTCTGTATTYATGACCGCTTAAGAAGATAGAGAGTATGGATACAGCAGAGGGAGAAGTGTGATGGACAGTTTTTTTCATTTTTTCCTTCTTTTTTGTGGCCAGAGATTTGTTCTGAGATGTACTTCATTCTCCACTAATCAAGTAGATGTGATTTTTGGCAACTGAAACGTATTTCGCAGAGTTCAGTACCCCAAGGAACCTTTTTCCATGACTTGGSGTTTCTAAACTGTTTCTAAACTGAAAAAAACCCTTCACTCTCAGTGAAGTACCTTTCTCCGTGGTGGTGGTTTACTAAGTTCACGTGATGCTTCACTGTGAAGGGGAGGAAATGGAAAATACCACATTTTCTCTGTGGTGTGACAAAACAGTAACTAAAAAAAGGTGGATCAGATACTTACCGATGGATTGTGGCGGTGAACAGATGCATTTTAATTAATACCATGGAAACAGTTTCTGTTTTCTGTTTCATTCACTGAAGGTGAAGATATTCAAAACCTGGTGCTATTCCGAATGTTAGTTAGGTAGAGATATTTTATAATGCAGGATCCAGACACTTAGAAATCTGTCACCAAATAAAGGCTCTTTATACCTGTGGGAGGAGACTCTCTTTAGCTCTTTTCCTCTTCTAACGTCTGTGTGCTGATGAAGGGATTTGAGCATGGCTAAAGCATGGCTTGACTTTCTGTCTACGTTTCCCATTGCAAGGRCCCTGGTTGGCATAGGTAAACCAATGAAACATTTTTTTTTTCCATTTTACTGGAAATGATAATACAAGATAATGCTACAAGACATACAGTTGAATGCMGCTTCCTTCGAGAAGGTCACCTTCATTAGAAGGAAGATGATAAAACTCCCAATCTGGGAGATGGATGTTGGGAAGCATCACGCTGGAGGGAAGGTGGTAGTAGGCTTCCTCACATGTCCTCCTCAGGACCAGGTTTGTTTAGGATTTTCAGTGCTGACGYTAACATAAATAAATATTGCAACTGTGCTGAGGGCAGAAGGGTGGGAGACGTTGTCCATGGAATGGATGTAGTCCATCTCCGCATAGCTGCAGAAAGAGAAATGCAAGAGTTAATACCAAGAATTAYTGGTTGGAAATGGGGGAAAAAAGGAGGAGGATGAGGGCGTATTAGTCAGCCACAGCATGAGTGTTAGGTACTAATGTGGTTATGCTGGGAAAGCGAGCAAGGAGAACCGATGGGGCAGCAGGAGAAGCACCACTGGCCATTGTTGAGATGCCACCTCACCGGGAGCGTGCTGGGTGCATGGGGAGCTGTGGATGAGGAAGGGATGTGACACTCGTTTTACGAGGACAGCCTAAAAGCCTCAGCCAGCATAGTTTAGTGAAGTGGAAATCGGATAGTCTCTACGACCGCACCAGGGAGCTAACCACAAGGGGAGAAGAAGGCATCTTTGGCTGAAAGGCAGYGTTGGCGAAGGCCCACGTGGTGCGTGCTGCCCTCGAATGAGATCGCTCTACAAGAGAAAGTTTTGTAATTGCAAGATTAGTGCAATTCTTCCGATCACAGTCATGGGACATTAAGCTTAGTTATGTCAAAGTGAATTATTAGGTATTATTATTAATTRCTCCTGATAGCAACCAGAAGGTGCTTTGCAGACTATTGTAGACAGATGCTCGTCAACATCGAAAGTTTCTCCCAGCAGTTTCTCGGCAGATGTTCTTTTTTCCACAATGATTTATTTTAATATAAACAATATAAAAGTCAAACTTAAAGTTTGCTAGGTAATGTTTTTTAAAACAATTTCAGATTTCCAGTTACAGTAAGTTACAACTCCCTGCTGATTCTTGAGTCATAATGCTTGAAGAATAACCCATATTGCTTTTAATAATTCAATACCTTCTACTTCACTGCTTTTATATCAACTCTTAGTGACATTTGATACTCATTAGACTTTTTTTTTTTTTAGTAGACTATGCCAAGACTTTGACAATACGATGTTGTATGGGAATATGTCGTTTTTAATTGCATTTAGTTTTGGCGACAAAAAAAAAAGAAAAAGAAACATCACTAGGCAAAGGTCAAAATGTTCCATTTGACCTCAAGCTGTTTTTCTTTTAACAACAATAGACTTTTTAATTTGAAACTTTTTTACATTTTAATCTACATGCCATATTAATTTTTAAACAAAAATAATGTAAGAGTAAAAAATGCAGCCAAACTTGTTTTTTTTTAATGGATGTGGAATATTTTCAGAGCAGATTTCAAAATGCAACATTTTTATTTTAAGTCTCTAACTATTAGAATTTAACGTGAAAAGGAAATAGCATGTTTTAACCATCTGCAACGTGTTGGTGTTACTGGATTACTGGAATACTGTATATTCCTCAAATGAATAAAGCCCATTTGAATTAAGCTTTCTTAACTCTTCCAGAAATGCCAAAAACTCCCTGTATTTCTGAATTAACACTAACGTAGTTGGGTTTTTCCTTAAGGACGTAATAAAAACCTAGTAGGGCTCTCTCTGGAGAAGCTCTGAAAGCCTCTTGTCGACTGATCCTAAACTACAAAAGCTAAGAGACTACCCTGATACGCTTTAGGACAGAGTGACTGGAAAAGTGAATTTTTTTTTATCGGTAGCTCTTAGATATGCCAGAATGTTACTTTAACCCCAAAGAAAGCTCATTAATCCAAGCGCTAGCAAGGGAGCTCTATTAGCTGTGTCCATATCGGTCAATCGAATCCACCTCCATCAACTGTATCCTTTTTCCGAATGGAAAAAAACTTTTGTGTGTAGGTTATTATTATTTTTTTAATGAGGTCTACTTCTACATGAGCAGGCTGCTTCCAATATTTTCCTGAAAATTTCTCCTGAAATTGGTATTTGAAGTGTGTGGCTTCTTTATCAGTCACGTTTTATGAATATCTGTGCTTTGTACGTAATAAGTAGTAGAAGTTCTAAGATGAAGGAAAAACAGCTGTGCGTATTTGATACTTCATCTGATTTAAGTTGCTTTTGCTTGAAAGTTTGGTATTAATTAGAAGCTCCATAACGTGCAACATTTTGTTTTCCTTTAATAGCTATAACCTCAAATATTGTATCTATTCAGTTGGAGGTAGCTGAAGGATGACAATTACTGTAGAGGACCTAAATTTGCTCTGTTACAACCAAGCAAGAAAAATTTCCCAACTTGCCTTTTTGTGAAGAGGCTCCTGTTGAAATCTTTCCCATAAACATAAATGTCTAAAGACACAAAATCCCACACTTTTTTTTTTTTTCCTTGGCGCATAAATAACTTTAACAGTGAGGTCTTCAGTCAACTGACACAGCGTTTGGTATCAAAAAGTGCTCTTTCAGTGAAAAGTGAGGACACGTTTATGTCTTCATTTGTTAGCTATAATTTGCTTTTCTCCACAGCAAAGTCCATAGATGGCAAATGAGGCTTTTTCCCACCAGATTTGTCCATTCCCACTTTAGCCTCCCCAGTGCATATTGGGAAGAGTAGCCCAGTCCGATTTATGGCGAGCAGAAATGATTTGCGGGCACAATCGGTTTAGTGAGGTGCAAGGGTAAGAAGTGAGCATCTCTTTGCACCTCTGTCATGGAGGTCTGCTGTTTGTCTCCAAATAACGGCATTTCCCCCAAATTTGAGACGAAATTCCCTAAGAGCTCTGAGCGCATGAATATCAAATAAACATGTTGACATTTTATATCCTAATACATTAAGGGTATAAATTAGAATGAGGTTGGGCAATGTAGGGCCATGCATAATTCTATAATTTATTTAATCTCCGGCAAAGGGGTTTCTTGCTTTAGAATTTATTACATGTTTTCATTTAGACTTTATGCTTGGGATGAGCATGTACCTGAATAGCAAACAGCAGCATGAGGGGAGAGTGGAATTAGGAGATCCTCTTCAGAATTGGGAGCAGTCACTTCCGACAACCCTCTGCAAACTCAATCTGGTTGCAAAGGGACCTCCAAGAAAGGTCTGTGATCAAGCAGCTGCTGGCAACCTGTCTAGCGAGAGCAAAGATGGTTAAACAATAGTGTAGAGTTGATTGATTGAGGTGCGAAGAGGAGAGATAAGGGGAGAATTTTTTTTTTTAAGGCAAAATGAGTGAGTGCTATCCAGAGGGAAAGAAGGAAATATGAACATATGCTTTTTACTGCCAGTCACAGCTTCCCCCTCCTGAGGTGTGCACCAGCATAGATGCTCATGGCATCTTCTCGCAGCAGTGTTAGTGGGAGGTCCCATCATGTCCCTTCTTCCAGCACCCCTGAACTTGGGCTATAACATGGCCCAGGACGTCATCTGCTTCCTAACCATGGCCACGAGGGTCTGTGAACCTCTTGGATCTGCCAAAAAGCCATCAAAGATGCATCATAGCTCAATATACCCATATATTTAGAAAAGATCGCATGTATTTCTGTATATTAGTATATGCGTACTCTGTTTGGACTTCACTGACCAATTTCATTCCATATAGCCTTGAATGACCACATCAGTTTAGATGCTTTTGTATAGGAAAAAATTTATTTGACCAGAAAGTGAAAATAAAGGATAAAGACAACAGACTAACCATTTGAAATTGCCATTAGTAAAAATACAACAGAATTGTATTTAGCTTTAGTCCTTCTGAAGATTTATTTATCCACTGCACAAGAAAGATGGTGACTGATCCTGGATCTTCAGGATTTTATTATTTTCAGTGCAAAAATTTCATGAACATGTTTAAGATTACTGCAGAAAGATCTTAAAGTCTTAATAATTGCAACCTTGCACAGTAGTTAACATTTTTCTTCTTTTTTTGGTGCTATGAAATTATAAGATATATATGAAGCTTTTCCTTTCCTTTGTGGCTTGTGGTAAAGATTCTGGCCACAAAGATGGGGGGAAGAAGGCACCACGTATTTACAGACTGCAAATTTTAGCTATGCAAGCATTTATATAACAACTGGTTAATCTACAAATTTAACTGAGCGTTAGTGACATGATACCTCTACTTCCACACTTCTCTCCTTGCTGATTTACAAGTGAAGCAGTAGTGTGGTCTTTTATGGGATTATAATGGAGCCCTTTAGATGGCAAATAAGTTATTTGGGCAATTACTGTCTAAAGGTTGCATATAAAAATGTGCAGAATAAAACTGTTTGCTGATTCTCGTTATCATGGATTTACTCTTCTCTAGCATATGTATCTTCATTTATTTGACATTTGTTAAAATAATAGAACAAGCCTGGGCTATGTTCTTAGGCACTTCTCTCTCTATCTGTATTTTTCTTTCCCTGTGAAAGAAAAAAATCCCGGTGTATAAAAAGTTTGTGTCAGTAGTTACATACAAGCCATTTTGGCATCATTTTTGCTCAGAAAGAATACAGTAAATACATATTTTCTCTTTTCAGATGTTGGCACCAAAGAGTTTTCTGGTTTGCTTAGAGCTGTCATCATTGTGCAAGAACAAAAATCTGCAGATATGCTTTAATAATCAGAGTTCCTTAACGCATTAGTTGTCTAAAGCAATCAATGTTTCAATCAAATAATGTTCTTGATAAAGCCTTGGCCAAGCAATTACTTTTAAATTATAGATATAAAAGAGGATTTCGGCAAGATAGCCCTGACTAAAATCATAAACTTGGTACGTCTGGAAATATAAGCTGTCAGGATCATTCCTGAGTAATTTCCCTTTAGCAAATATTGCTTCCAGGGTCGTGGGCCACAGTAGTACATCTTTGTCTACTCTGCCGAGGAACGGTCGCAATTAACTGTTCTAATTAATTTACTGCCTCAAATGAGCATGTCCAACCCAACAGGGCAAACGGCATTAATGATGAAAGAAATATCAGTACATTTTATGGATTTGTCTATTGATTTTTAGAAAATTTAACTCTGGGAACCCCAGTTTTTGAGCACTCCTCTGTGTCTGGTCTTCTTGGCCCCCAAATCCTCTATGATGGGGAGCAGAAATTTTGCAGGGACAGCATGATTCCCGTGGCCTTGCAAATGGGGTGGGAATAATTTCACCTGCCTTTAGCTATCTTAAAATTAGATCTCAAAGCTAATCCTGAAGACTCCTTTGATGGCAAAAGGGTAGAGTTGGGCACCTCCAGAGCATGACTCATCTCTCTTTTTTGTTGTTGTTGTTTTTCGTTGTGTTTAGTGTTAAATGGGTTGTTCCGTGTTTATAATTTAGAGGATCATTTTTTATTATTATAATTCTTTGCTATGGTTCTTATGAATTTACTTAGAGTTCTGACCTTTGTTATCACTCCTGAATAATAGGATAATTCACTGAAAGTAAACAGGATACACTGAAGTCATCATCTAGAAGTGCTTGTGTAAAATTAGCAGAAATACAAGGTATCTCGAGGACCAGAAAGGGAAACTCAACAAGTTTCACTTACATGACATTGATCTTGTGGGGAAAGGTAAGGAATAGTATGCAAAGGCATCGGAAAACAGCATTTTCTGCCAGCCCTCGGCATTTTGTTCTGCTCTGTTAAGAAGACTTATTTCAATCAACATTGTCTTTTGATTTTTTTTTTTTTAAAAAAAAGGAAACTTTTGAGTAACCCTTTCTGCATGAAAAATTTTGCTTCTAGATAATACAGACCTTTTTCTGCAAAGACCCAAAGTATGTGGATCCAGTGACTCTGTATTTAAGTGTCCCGTTACTCTGTGATTCCCCTCCAAAATAGTCCCAGCCATGAATCTGACTCTTGCTGATGCCATTTTGGCGTTGAAGTGTCGTATTTCTGTGGCTCATTTGTGCCTTCTTTGGGGAAAAGTGCACAAAAGGGGCAATACAGAAGGACAGGGACCTTCTTGGTGTTTTCCTCAGACTAATTTTTTGGAAGAAAGGCTTGTCCCAAGAAGGAGGTGTTGAATTCCTATGTGCTCTCCAGGGTCAGGGCGACATGGGCATGGAGAAATGTTAAATGAAACGGAGAGGGCCTCTGTATTGCCTCGGCACGGGGAAAAGTAACTCAGACAACTTGTGTGCCCTAAATATTCTGCATCTTGCACCAGCCAGGAGGCAGATTGCATTGCTTTTTATCTGATGGCAGGAGGAGGTGAGGATTTGATGCATCAAACTGTGTCCGACTTCCGTCGCAGCAGTTCAGTGAAAGTTTGAGCATGGCTTAGTTCCCCGTATTTGCAGAGTCTTATGAAATACCGTAGAAATCGTGGACTCGAAAGACATGCAGAGAATGATCAGTGGACGAGACACTAATCTCAGGATACTGAGCTAAAGCTTTGAGACATTGAATTGATGAGCTGGAAAACAGGCTCAGATTAAGAAATGTCAAGTTAGTGTGATGTCCTAAAAGCAGAAGGGTAAGAAAATTGAGATATTTGGTTGTACCAGGAACAAACTAGAAACAGATTATTATGGACTCCTTTTGACATGTGTTGTCAATGCAATATCACAAGATATGGAGATATATATGGGAGATATGAGATCTATGGGACACGAAGATTTATGTTGGAATGAAGGGCACGTAATTTTTGTGTTCATGTATTGTCTGAGAATCAATATACAAAAAACGTGTGCCAAAATCTAGCAATTCACTGCAGAGTCGCAAGAAGGGGACAGTGATGGCCTGAATTATATGTCCTAAAATATCTTGAGGCAGGGAAATGGGAATCATGAATATTTGCATGTCTGATTTTTTGAGTTGTTCTTGCAGGGTTATGTGGCTCAAAGGGTGACCTAATCATTGCACTATGGCAAGTAAAACATTTGGTGTTAAAGCGATCGGGTCATCAGAAATTAAAGAGAGGAGCAATTTTGTGTACTCCGAATGCATTCATAAACAAATTCCTAATTGAGCAGAATTGAAACACGTACACAAGGCTAGAGAAAATGTTTAACAAGCCATCAAAGTTCACTGAGATAATTCTATTCCTATCTTCAAGTGCAGAATAAGGAGAGAGCATAAAAATATTAATTATGATCTTGTATTTCCTGACTTAGTTGGCCATGAAAGGGCAATCTCTTTTTTCAGAATGGAGACAGGGGTCCAATCTATTTTATTTTTAATTATTATTTTGGCATGCTTATTAATCTTTTTCTAATACATATTTCTGTTGACGTGGTACAGAATACGAATTTAAGAACTGTGCAAATAATATTTAGATATCGCCCATCAGAGAGTTCACAGTCTAGGGCTTTGTACTTTACAGATGAATTTCAGAAAGTAGGCACAAGAAGTTTAATAGTCGTAGGCCTTATTTTTTTTATTCTTTAATTACTGGTAATATAGCGTTAGTCAATCCCAGAGATGAAAGGTTCCTTGGTTATGTCTAGAAAGTCATTTTTTCCTCAGCTGGTGATATCATCTTGGGTGTTTTTGCTTTAGACTCCAAAGCACTAGGCTGAACCTTCTCTGGTCTTGAATTTTTTATAAGTCATATATTAATATTTTGCCAGACTACGTATTTATTTCAGTCTCTGTTGTTCCCTTTTACTTAGAAAGTATGCTGGGACAGAGGGGGGAGTTTCAAAGGGTTGGATGGGCTGGCTTGAGTGAACGGGTGCAAGTCTATGGCAGGCATTTTAGGCTCTAGGCAGAGCACATGGACTGGTTTAAAGGAATCTGCATTAAAATTAGATGATCTTTCTCATTAAAGCTAATAAAGCAAGGAAAATTCAGAGTTAAGGTAATTGCTACTTTAACTGGTGAGCTGGGTGTAATGGCTAGAGCATGCTTAAATGTCAAACATTGTTGGCCCGTAGGGTGTCAAACCCCAGCGTCTCCTCCAAAGTAAAGACCCAGGTTGGTTTTTTGTTTGCTTGCTTTTGCTCTGTCGTAGTAACTGGTCTTACAGGCAAATAAATCGTTGAAATTGTAGGGTTGACCTACTGCACAATGCACAGTTTGTGGAGGAGGTATAACATAGATAAATGCTGTGACTAGCTTTGCTTCAGAAAGTTCTTCAAAATACCAGTATTTCAGCCTATGTGTGTATGTGTGTATATATATATGTGTGTGTGTGTGTGTGTGTGTATATATATATAAATTCTGTTTTGTAATGCTTTTGGAAACCTCCTCTTTCTGCCAAGGAGTCCTCGGTTGGGTTTAGCCCCTAAAGTACTCTCGACGCGTAGAGATGTGTCCTTACTCACATGCTTCTTCCATTCGCTTGCTCCCATAATCGGTTGATTCACTGAGGTGCTTCCTCCATGATTTTTCCTTGCTAGAGACAGTTGTAGGCAAGTGCTTTTGAAGTATTATTTTTGCATGCCACTGATGAAATGCATGAGGATGGGCCCTTGCATCAGGGGCAGCACGAAGGAGCGCACACAAGCCCCTCTCCTGCTTTCAGCGGCTTTGTGCTGTCAGCAAAAGCTGCCCTGTTTTCATATTTTAAGCACTGCGAATTCGCAAGGAATTTGCACTATATATATATATTTACTATAATATATATATTGCAATATATAGGTCATACGACTGCTGTCCGATGCAGAAAAGTGGTTATTGCAAATGCCAGGCACCAGAAGGGAGGGATGAAACAGATCCTTATTGACTGACATCATTGCTAGCCCTCAGACACTTATCAACTGATTGCCTTTTATGTTAATTACAATATTTTTAGGTTTGATCTTGTATCACCAAGGTTACTGATTCTTGGGATCTAAAATACTATATAGTAACCAGTGGCTTCAACCAGCCACTTCTCCTCCTTCCCTCCCATCCTGCCTCCTTTCAGCATTTACCCAATTTCGAAGTCTTTATTTAAAAAAAAAAAAAAAAAAAAAAAAAAAAAAACCCAAAAAACCAAAAAGAATGACACCCAAAGTCCAAAGTAGTCAAGTATGGCAAATTGTGCACATTTCAGTCTCGATATTGGGATATCTTATCATTTTTAACTCGGACCTGAGAGCAGTGATTGGTTTTAATGCCATCTATTAAGATAAAAGAATTGCTCTGATTTAAATGAATATAAAATTTGCATCAGTATTTTGGGAATTCATCACTTCATAGATGTAGGTGCATTTTTTTTTTTAAATCTTTTTACCACTGTAAGATTCTGCTGTGTTATGTTGTATTTCCTATCTACGCTGCCTCCTCACTGTCTCTATTAGTAGCCTGAGCTTGTTCTTCAATGAAAATGCAGTTTGGTAGGAAAAGAACTGGATATATAGGTCAAAAACATGGACATGAATTCCTTTTAATAATTCAGAAATCAAGCCAAATGATACTTGAAGTCAACATTTCTGAGACACGGAAAACTTCGTAATGAATTTTAAAATGCCAGGTGTCTGTTCCCATGGTTAAAACACTGCCGATTACATACTAGACGTTGGGAAAGAATATAATTGAAAAAGATACTTTAAATAACACCAGAATATAAGCTTCCATCCAGAAGGAAAAAGACTATTTTGTGGTTATTACTGCAGTGTAACAAAGTAGGAATATATGTTTTTGGGAAGCAGGGATGCACCCTCAAATGAGTGTGAACTATAGTGTATAATGCAAACAGTATGCTGTGCTCAGTAAATGCAGGATTTTTGTGAAGTTTTTAACAGGCCAGTTAATTATTACCTAATTCTAAACAGTTCAGTAGTTGCCTAAATTCATTTCCATTTTAAATTTCAGTATCTCTTGGGCTTCTTTGCCTTAAATTATGTAGAGCCGAAAGTCGAGCGCTGGTATCTAACGGGAAGTTTAGGGTCCCCTCTGGAGATCAGGAACTACCATTTTTAATCCAAAGTTGAATCCTATCCACATGCCAAACAGGTAGTGTGGATAATATTAACTATTCATGATGCAATATATTGAAAACGTCTTCATTAGTTCGAAAAAGTGTTTATTTTTGCTCCCAGTAGCATTTCTGCCATGGAAACTGTGCCAGCCTTTTAGGTAGGGTCGTGAACCAGCAAGGTTCAGGCAGATTTGTGATTTATTTATTTATTTTTTTAATATCTTTACATAGTAAGCCTTCTTAATAATTTATCCACACATCAAGATCTCCAGACTGACAGTGGCTGAGTTTATTTGGGTTGCAGCTGAGCATCTGGTACCTCTGGTGACTTTGGAAAGCATTAGAGATGTTCAAAACATCACAGGATTATACCCTAGATATGATCAATCTTTCCAAAGCTAACTACTTGACTTTTTTTTCAATCAGAGAAAGATTTTTGCAATCTAAAAAACCCTCTTTAAAATCTACATTGCTTGTAAAACACAATAGAGTAGAAATGTTATGGGAAATAGCTTTTTTGATCATCACTGTAGACTTTCTTCATCTATAGACCAGTTGGTAATATGTAATCATAGCCATGTAAGCAGCCTGCTGAAATATCTTAATTCTGTTTTCCAGCAGACTGGTATATGATAAATTTATTTTTGATGAAACATTAAGTATGGGTTGCTTTATAATAGCAGTGTTTTCTGCCTATGCGCAGACTTAAATCAAGGGAAAAAAATAAAAATAAGCTTGAAAAGTTGCTAGACGACGAGTGAATAGCTTGTGTATCTGCATGCTAATAATGGGGAATAAACAAGAGGTATTGCAAGCCTGGGTATGTAATTGTAGCTACGACTTAATTAGCGTTGCAGACTGGCAGAGATAATTTACATTCCTGGAAATTTGATATAGAGGGATGTGACTTGTTTGGGAGAGGGGAGGCGAGGAAGCGCTGCCTTGCAAATGAAGGGGGGACAGACTTTCTGTATGCGGGAGACAGAGGTATTGACAGCACTTTGATAATAATAAAAAGAGAATTGAAAAGATTCAATGTACAGGAGATCATCAGGAAAACCGAGCAAAGGGAGGTTTTTTTGAACAACTGGAAAAGGCACACTGTTTTATGTATATGGAGGCACTACTCCTTGGTCTTTGTGTGTGTGTGTGTGTGTGTGTGTGTTTTTGTTTTTGGAAAAAATATTCATAAACCAGATGTTTTGAGGGCAAGAAAGGACTATACGTTGAGGCCAATTTTCACAGTAGTAGCTGACTTCCCTAATATAGAGAGGCTTTGACCTGTCCAAAGTGATCCAGCAATATCCGCACCCTGCTCCGTGCAGAAGCATCAGGAAGACCATGTGCATCCTGCTGGCAAATAAAGTTGATGATCATTGCTGAGGTGTAAACATAGGATAAAATAAAACCAAATGATTCTGCCAAAAAAATAATTAAAAAAAAAGATTTGGCAATTTGGCATAAAGCGTATTTCTGCAGTTTGAACCAACATGGGACCTACTATCCTCGCAGTGCCAGAAGCCATGTTACTTGGTCTGTCTCTAAATAGCGTTGTCATGTCCCATAGATTTTTTTTTTCCCTACTTTTTAAGCGTTTTGCAATTTCTTTTCCTTTGTTTAGGAAAGGGAGGAAAAAAATATGTTAGTGCAGCCTGCATTTTGCATAAATGTTTAAAAATGTGGCATCAGCTCAAGTGCTTCATTGCCATTTCCAGAAGCATTCAGACATCCAGGAACCGAAGCACCATTAAAAAAATCGATGGGACTTTGGCTGCCTGCTTCATAAAGAGCATTTGAAGGTGGGACTTAGGCGCCTAAGTCCATTAGACACATTTTCACATTTTCCTTACCAGGTTTCCTAAATACTTGAAAGTTGATTTAGGTGCTTAGGCCAAGTTTGACATTTTGATGCTGGTTCCTGCATGTGGTAGACAGAATTTATTAGATGGGTATCCTGTTTTGAATACAAACCACTACTGATCATCAGTGTCACGTCCACCTTAGAAATGGGAATATCTAAAATTAAGCATTATTAAATGCTTCTCCCAAAAGGGAATAACCAAAAGGGCAAATCATATAAGCTAAAATCCAGATTGCAAGTACTTAGAGCCAAGCGGGGCTCTCTCTGGCAATAAATAAACACTATATGAGTGTGGCTGGTAGTTAACACATCATTTTTAGCTGTGTCTTTTGATGAAAGCATGGATTGGTAAGCTCAGCTTTGATCAACGAGTGATAAAATGGAGTTTTTTAAGTACTGAAGTGCTCCTGTTCTGAAGTTTAAATCTTTGCTTTGTTCTAAAGCTGCTGTTCATGGTGAGCATTCAGGAAAGGCCATTCAGACTCTCATAGCCTTGGGGACTCGATAGAAATGGATGTGAGCAAGGCTATCAGAATTCTTTTTTTTTTGGCTTGTTCTGGGGTTAAATACTGTAGGCTTCTGCGATTTCAGACTAGATTACAACTGACAAGAGCTTCAGATAAATCCAAAAAGCGATATCAGTCCTGGTGAAGAATAGGAAATTTAGACCTTTCAGCAGTGGAGTGATTTTGATCAATTCCCGGATTAGGTAGTCTGTACTCTGAGTAGCGATATGGCCTTAGAGTCAATGTCCTACGTATTTTTAAGAGGATTTGCATATTTGCTGACTCAGTTAGCTTGAAAAAGTCAGTTGAATAGCAAGAGATCCTACAGGTGAATCTGAACCAGCAGAGTTTTTTTCTTTTAGATGTTATTTCACTTATGGCATCGTTGTCACCAGCAGTCTGCGTAACTGGTGTTTTATTTTTTATCTTGTTTCCTCGCACGCTGACATAGTAAAGGGAGCTCAGACATGCTGAGGTTTGACAGTCCTTCAGGTTGAGGCTGTTATTCCTACGTGACTTTACGACACGATCTATCAAAGGCCCTTTCCTTATCCGTCCATCAGTGTTTGGTCTTGCTTTGATTTACTGATGGAAATGTTGGCATCGTTGCTCAGCTACATGAATAATAATCCGAAGAAAAAGAGCCTTGAGCATCGTGAGCGCAAATACTCTAGTCTTTGCAGCAATATTATTGGCTAAGGGACCATGTTAAAAAAAATATGTATATGAAGCAATGCTTCATTTCTCATTTTTGTCCACATTTGTTTTAGGAGTTAATAGATTTAAACATTTCTAGTCTCCATAGGGAAATAAACTCCACAGAAAAATATAAATGTTTCACTATAAACTTATGTCTCAAGCTTTCCCTGTGAGACCTGAAAGAAATGTGATGAAGCCTTTTGTTTATCTATTTCATGTTACTTAATTTGCCAAAAAGGGCTTAAATGCCGCCAATGAAGTTTTGATGTGTTTTAGTATGGTTAAATAGGTTTTAGTATGGGTAAATGCAGTTTCTTTATTGTTGCCCTGGGTTTGCATGAAGCATTCATGCCGTAGGGAAGGTGGACACAGGCGACAGCCCCCATTTTTCATTTTTTTTAGATCAGGTTAATTCATGGATAAATAGCAAAATAACGCAGGGAGCAGGAATGCGTGAGCATGTTGATTTGGCTCTGCTGGTTTTAATGAGCTTTCTGAGGACTTGGCGCCTCTGCAGTCTGCAGCCTGGAGTTAAAATTGGCATTAAGAGGCATTGATTGGCGTTCTCAACATGATGAAGCATTGGGGATTGTCCATCCGGATCGGGAAGCAGAGTCAGCAAATAACCCTGTTCCCTAAAAAGCCACCAGGTTAGTGGAAAAAAGGCTTTGCACAGTGGCAAGTTATGCATATCATTGCCATGCGCCTTTAAAACAATTAATCCCCAAACCAAGAGAAATTTCTCTATACTGTTGATGTGAAGATGCATAATTCCTCCTGGTATAGTTGTACGGGCGCAGCATGGAGCATTGCCGGTCTCCATATAGCCTTTCTTGAAATCACAACTCTCATCTTGGGCAAGAAGAGAGCTGCAGCTTCACGTATTTTAGGAAACTCGAATGACTCTTCTGCTGTTACAGATAAACTCTAATGAGTCCAGCTCTCTCCTAATACCATATTCATGTCACAGTATCTTGCCTGAAACGACTCGCTTTCAAGGAAGGACTCGTTTCCTTCCGTGCAAGAATTACAGGTTGAAAAATCCGAATTCGTTTTGCTGGCGCAGATGGATTTTGACACTTGACAGTGTCGTTGCCATTCCGGCCTCAGCTCGATTATAATTGAACTGCAGTAATAATTATGTTCATTGACTGTGCTGGTAACTGGATAGAATTTGACGGCCACTGAAAAGAAAGTTTTTCTTTGATGCTTAGCATTCATAATGTCTTACTGTAATACAAAGTGAAGCTACTTTGAAAGGATAAGTGGAGACACTAAGATCTTGCTCCAAAGAGCAGAAGAAGCATTTCAAACTAAATTAGCCATTGGTTAAAACGTTGGATTTTGAGGTTTTTGAAGAATGAGTTTAGTAATGCCAGTTAGAAGTAGCAATTTTGCAGCTAGTGCTTGGATATGTATTTTGGATGGGACCGTTGGTCATCTTGGGCATGAGCTTGCCTCACTTCTTGTCTTGTACGGCAGGACTTTTCTGGAGATCACGGGGGAAAAAGTGCCATTCCCTTTCTACAGAGAAGGAGCCACAAGGATTTTGATTGAGGAAGCTGCGTTTCTTTTTGGTGGTACCCTAAAATAGAATTTTAGGCAGTAGGGCATCTTGCTGGCATCTTGCACTGGGACTCGTGCCAGCGCCTGGTGTCTCTGAACTGCTCTTAAACGGTTGAGAAGAAAATGTTTAATTACATGTAAAATCTGTTATGCTTAGCTTAGATTAACTTTTTGAACTCGGAAGGGCTCTAGGGAAAATATTTATCATGTATAGCATGTCGAACTTTGTTCAAGGTCTCCTTTAGCCTGGCTAAAGAAACGCGATAGAAGAAGTAAGTATCATAACTGAGTATCTAAGGGATGAATGAAGTTCAGATACATTTATTACAAATGACTCTGTCTTACAGCCAGCCTACAGGCAAAGATGTTTAAAAATATCACAGCACTGGCTGTGGTATATCTTTCCAAGTCAGACCTGGCTATTTAAACTCTGGAGATTAAGCTGAGTTATCTACTCAAGAAACCTAAGTTTTGGACTGAATCTTCCCTCTGTTTCCTGTCCAAGGCAGCATCTTTCCTACATTTCCTTCTTCTGTCCTTTAACCTTTCTCCTCTTAAGTGAAAATGATTTTTTGCAAAGCTATGATAGATGCAACACGTGGAAAACCCAGTTCTCCAAAGTTTTCACATATATCTGGTCATTGGGGAAGAGGCTGGTGCCAGAAATAGGAAATTTTAGTTTTAAAAATGCAATTGCGTTTCTCTATTGCTGGGACAACTTTTGCTAATCGTTTGTAGTTAAAAGTTATTTTCCTGAATATAAATCTTTAAACTGAACATGATAGCAGTGATTATTAAAAACAAACGAGCTACATTTTAAAGGATAATTTTAGATATCAGGCAGTATCTAAAGTCCATCTATCTTAATCTGTTTAAAATGAGTTAATGTTGTCTCTGCTGTTCATGCGGCCAAAATCAGTAATTTTCTCATCAGAAAAATTGCCTATTGAATTAACTTCTTCGTACGCTTAGAGGCAGCGTAGCCTGAAGCATCTTGCGCCCTGAGAYTTTTTGGTTGTTGGTGAGCGAAATGGTATTTCAGATCCGATGTTTCAGATCTGGTTGGTCTCGGGGAGAAGTTTCTGGGGAACTTAAGAGYGGTGATCCCAGAGCTCTGCGTTTCTTGGGCAAACTTCTGCCAAAAATGTATAAAAAGAGAAGAAAAAAAAAAAAAGGAAAAAGGAAAAAAAAGCAAGAAGGGGAGAGACAGTACCACAAATCCTTCACGAGTGCAGCCCCAGAGATGGCTTTGCAGGGTTCAGTGGTGCTTTTAGGCGGTATATATAAAACTACCTATTTTGGGGTATTTTTAGGTGGCCTCCACTGGCTATTTCCCAAGCAGATACCGAGCGATGAGATGCTGTCGGCTCCCTTTTCTCGTTGTCCCCTCTTTCTACCTGCCCTTGACTCTCAACCTGGCTACTGTGGTGGCTGSGAGAGGTAAAAATCATATTCAGCATTTAAGGGATTTTAGCAGATAAGGGTTGGATATGTGATATTTGGATAGTGGTTTCTAAATTAACTCATTAAAAACGCAAAGGGCAAAATCCAGGTGAAGCAGCGAGTGGCTTCTTTGGAGTGTATTCCAGCCTCTGAATTTTATCAGGCCATTTAAGTTAAATTACCTTTGAAGGGCCAGAGTCTGTCCCTGAAGTTAAGGGGCGTTTTACCATTCAGTCTTTCTTGCTCTCATTAATTTTAAGTGGGGAATGYCATCAATAAAACAATTTATTTGAGCAGAAACTCTGCAGGAAGCAAACCATCGTATGCATGTAGAAATGACCAGTGTAGAAAGCAGAATTAAGGAGCAACTGAGTTTGTGAAATGAGCTTCATGAAAGCTTTGGACTCTCCAAATGATATAATAGCGAGTGTTTTTAATGACATGTCTGTCAACATAGGTGTTAATGCTTAATATCCCTTATGCAGCTTTTGGGGATCCTTTTATTGGCGCCTGAGCTGCATCATCTGGCTAGAAGTTGTTTGCATTCTGCATACTCGGTCGAAAAGGAAAGAAAAAACACGTTGTCGTGCCCAATGGCCTATATTCTTGACTTGGCTTTATTGCCAACAGCTGTTTTCCCCTGCTGGCTTTCAYGGCGTTTCACCCAGACTTGGCAGAAACATCACACAAATAAATATAATAATAATAATAATTCGGCTCTCAGAGCCCTTTCCTGATGAGAAGGTTGCACTGGGTTTTCAGCACCGGTAGATTTAAGCTGGTGATTATGATCTGTAACAGAAGAACGAAAATTGCCAAATTTGACATATGAAGCTTATTAAATTGGAAATATATTTTCATGCTGCTTGCGTGTGTATGCACATACACCAGAAAAGTACTTAACAAACTACTCGCCCCTTTGCATTTTAAAATTTAGACATGCTGGGTTTTTTAATAGTTTATTTCTTGCTGAACTAGTGCAGCCTCACAGTGTGTTAAAGGTGTTTTGGCATGTTGTGCTCCATTCCTCAGATAACTGTGTATCTTTTGCTAAAAATAGAGCCCAGAAACATGAGAAATTTGGTTTTTCTGTGCTCTGGATGTGCTGCGGCTACCGGGGAGAGCACAAGCCAGACACGCACTGGGTCGCTACCCRAACGGTTAGCGTGCCTGTCCGATAATCAGGTTTTTATGGCTGGATSACAAAGCGCTGCCAATTTAAGAGAGTAATTACTTTAATGCACTGTTTCAAGTCTTTCCCACCAAAAGGGAATATGCATTTAATTTAGAAAGTTAACGTTCAGGCGAGAACCTTGCAAATTTGCAGGTTCAGGCCACATTCTTTGTTCCAACTGAAGATGAAAACAYGCTAAAACCAAAATTTGCAGAGGGTGTTTAGCACTTTTCTGGGCAACTTTTTTAGCAGCTTGACAGGTAGCTAATGCAAGTTGATTCACGGCGTTCCCTGCAAACGCAGGGGTGCTGCAGGGCATTGCATCGCTGAGCGGATCTTATCCCCCCTCTCCAATTTTGGACATAAATACGGGAGCACTTGAATTTCCGGATGTGCTGGGATGGTGGGTCAACCTACTCGATCCTATGGAAGGCAATCAGAAAGCAAAGTGGCCTTAATGGTACAGATCCTGCTTTCGTTAAAATAAGCCTTCACTCCCTAGAGCCGGGATTTCACTGTGAAATTTTTTGGCTTGGGAAAGTGATAACATTGAAACAAAAATACAGTGAAAATTGGGTAGCTAAATTGCATAGTAAAGTAGAAAGTCCATTGCTAACTAAGATTGCAGATTTAATACAAAATATTCAATAGATGTTTWTTTTTTGTCACTGAATGTTTGAGAAGTTGTCATCCCATTGTAAAACATGCTGTAGTCACACCGCATATTAGTCCCGCCACATTGCTCATTTTTGTTCTTTTTTTTCTCTATTCCCCAGATTTAATAATCTGAACGTATCGATGTTGTGGCTTATTTACAATGCTTTTTGATTATGGGATACTTAAATAGCATTTTACATTGTAATAGCCAACATTTGCAGTTGAATGACTATGTAGGTACTGGTGATGATGGTAACTAATATTCCAGAATCAGTATTTTTAATTATATAATTAGACCTACCTGGTCTTTTTGTTTAGAAGRCCAAAAAATTTGATACCCATTTATAATATAGGTAGCTGCATAACTCYTCACGTATTTAAAAATTAAGGAAAGGTTCAAAATAAAAAGACAAAGTCAGGCACTTTTGAAAAAGTGTTTAGTTGAAAGTATTTGGTTTAAAGTCTGCATATTAAACATTTTATCCATTTTGGCTTCAAAGGATCTCTATAGGATGACAAATGCCTATAAATGAGTTTTGGATATTGGGAAAAATGGCCTTTCGTTCAGCAGTCGTATGTTATTCTAATCTCACTTGCTTCTCCGCTCTTGGAAAGAAGAAGATATTTTGGGGCTGAGTATTTTGGCTCTGTGCTGCAAGGGGTGGTCTCGCCGGTAACTGCGAAAGCAATTCTGTCTCTCTTCATCTTTAAGCTATTGCAATCAGTGGCACAACGGCTGAAGATGATTATAGCAAGAAGAAAAAAAAAAAGCTCTGCTAGTTATAGCTGAGTATATACACTGGGCATTTTTACAACATAACCATCCAAAAAAAAAAAGAGCTGCTGACAGCCCATTGGAATAAGTTCATTAACAGAAATASACTCCACTGAAAGTTTGGCAGGTCCAAATGGAAGTGGCCCCAATCAAAATAGACGGACTGTTTCTTTTAGTTTTCTGGGGGAAATATATACTATATATGTAATATTATATGTATATACCCTATAATACTCGGTGGGTGTTTTGCTTTGTATATGTACTATATATATAGTATTTTATATATATACACACTATAATACTCTGTGGGTGTTTTGTTTTTGCCATCGGCATGTTRGTTCATAATCTCATATGTGATCACAGTGTTCAGTCGATCTGTTGCTAAATGAACGTGAAGAAACGGCAATTAAAACAGCAACGGTTGAATTCTTGTTTGACTGGGATCTGCAATACCAGGAATCATCTTTGCAATCGCGCAGAGTATCTGGCCGGGATACAGAGAGGRGTCGTTGCCTTCGGCACCCCATCTGCACCCTCCTGCTCTGTGGATTGGGTATAACCATGGTTAAGCCAGATTATTTGTACTCTTTAGCAAAAACTGAGTGTTTCTTATTATGAGGAGCTTATGAAAGTAGCTGAGTGGGTGTTAAAAAGAAGGACGGATGAAGATAAATAGATGCATAGAAAAAAATAGCAGTCCTATTTTTGTATGGACACTGAGCTGAGTATTATAATTTAGAATGGACTTCTTAAGATTGTGATATGCTGTTCTGTAAAAACATCAGCCCAGCGTTCTCTCAAAAGAAAGCCAAGAAGCCTGTAAACTGTTGGATACTACTTTCCTGGGGAAAATGGGAAGATCATTTTTTCTCAAGTGCAGGAAAATAATCTAAACTAAACCAGCTCTTTGTGCACTTCAGAAACTCTTGAGCCTCGTTCTGCTTGGGTTTAGGCTGGGCTACAGAAAAGACATGGAAATATCCATGCTGGTTAACTGGATGAAAATTGAGTTTCCATTCTTTTTAGGTCTAGAAGCTTCTTTCAAGACTTTTGCCCGAATTACGGGGTTGAGGAATAGCATCCCGAGAGAGCCCGAAGACGTTTGCAGATGTCCTCTCCATTGCTCGGGATGTAGCACTGCTGTAAGGGCTTGCTCACATCCCGTAGGCTAATGCTAGTCCTCGTGTTTCCATCCCCATATTTATGCCTTTCAAGGAGGAATCTGTTTTAGTGCGGTAGCTGGCATGGGCTAGAGTTTAGGTGGAAGCTAATCAGTGTTGGTACAGATGGGACTAAGAAAATACTCATTAATTGGGATAACAGCTAACACAGTTGGCAGGCGTGTGTGTAACCAGGAGCCACCGCTGTAAGGGGCAGAAATCATGTTTTAAAGCAGCTGTGTGAAACAGAAGGATTTTTCAAGTAATTTTAAGTTTCAGCCAGTTGTATGGGCTACACTTGTCCAAGGTAACAAGCTTGGTTATGTTTTTGTTTCTTTGGAAAGAGCGTAATATGCCTCCTATGTGTCTAATGAATGAGGTGAAACTGCAAAGAAATTAAAATTAAGTCTGTAAGGAAATGAGGAAAAAAGGAGAAAGATCTCTTAAGCCTTGAAAGATGGCTATTTGAATCAAAAATTGTAGTGTGTTTGCATGTGCCAAAAAATGTGAGCCTTTTCCTGCAAAGATATTGGAGTCCTGTCTTATAAGTGTGGATAGAGGAACTGCCGTTCCACTTCTTCCACTTACATATTCTTTCTGAGTTTTCACATAATGTTAAGGCCTGATATTTTGATAATAATACTGTGTTTATAAATATATTATTTTTTTCACATCTTCACATTGATAACTTTAGTCTTAAGAGAAGATTCACTGCAATTAGTTAAGAGTAACCCAATAAGAATGGCTTTTAGAAGTCCAACCGATCAACACTTTCAGCAATTTTCTAAACAGATTCCAATAAAAGTCTTGTTAAATAAAGTTCTTCACAGTCGTAGAGTATGGAGCTACGAACAAATCAATGCTAAACTCATCCAGAAGTGGATGCGGTTACTTGGAAAGGGTAGAACCGCTGGCAGTCATAGAGCATCATTTGTTTTCCATCAGACCAAAGAACTGCGCTAGAGCCGGTGCAAGGGGGGACGAGTCTGGGGAAGAAGATGTGAAGGAGGGAGCAGGACTTGCCGTGCTGCCACCAGCCCACAGTTGCCTCAGTTTAGACACAGCGTGAGACTTCATCTGGAGATCTTTGCCTGTCTAGGTGCTTGTTGCAACCACTAACAAACAGTCAGTATCAGACATTGAAAATAGAAGAAGAAAGTTATTTGCTTGTTTGTGATTAATTCTGCAGGACCAAGGCTGAAAGTGGGCTAATACTGTCTAAAATGGCAAACATGTAATGCTGCTGATATTGATACCATGTGAAATAATGGGAATGTCTCTATGCGATCCAGCTGATAAATATTTCCAGCCTTTAATTCTTTGTAATGCCAATCAATATGAATTTACATAAAACAGATTTGGCCAGACATGCCTGAAAGATTTTTTCGCAGATCCAAAAAAATCTTCTTGATGACAGAGTGTAATCCGGTTGAGGTTGTCGGAGTGGGTCGGCTGCATAGCAATCTGAAAAATATTAAAACCTCTGGGGCTAAAATTTGCAGGTGACCGAAAGAATTTTGGAATTTAGAGTATTAAAATATAGATGAGGACAGAGCAGTCGCATTGGTCTCTGGAGCAATCTGCTTGGAAAACTAGCTGGAGGAGGAGGAAGTTAGTCTGGGCATGCATAAGGACTGAATTTTAACTGCAATAACAGTTAAAGCAGTAGCAGCTTTATAATGAACTACCTGCCAGCTCTGCTCGTGCTGGGATGAATATGAGGCATTGCTATGCGCACTAAAACCAGCTCACAAAATGTTTGGGTAAACTGATGGTCTATTCTGACCATCTTCTGGACCAGGAAGGCATCGCTGGTGACCGGTTGGGTTTGGATGGGATGAACTAGGCTATTCCCCTGGACAGCAGACAAATGTTGCCATCCGATTGCCATCCTGGAGGCAAGGGAGGAACGTGGCACTGAGTAATGGGACAGCGGAGTGGAGACCTGGGGCCTCAGAGAGCTGTGAGCATCTCCCTGTGGACCTCCAGGTCTCGCAGCAGTGGAAAAGTGCAAAGAGAACTAATGACTGGGATGAAAAGTCAACCATGTTCCTGATTAATCAGCTAGGCCCAGATGTTTAACGAAAAGAGCCGTTAAGCTGAGGGGAGCGATGGCTTTCTGAAGGCATGTGGGGCTCTGGAGCTGAGCAGAGGTAGGTGGGTAAAACGTTGTGCGATACCCACGATACCGTGGTCCTCACGGCCTTGTGCTCTCCGAATTGCCAGGGACTTAAAAGTAAAATTGGATTTGTGGTAATCTGGTAAGACGGACCAAATTTAAATCTGTGCTCCAGAATGAACATCAAACGCTTGAAGCCAGACTGATGGCCCCTCCATGGTGAACTAACTCCTGCTAGGAGATTATTAGAAGGCATAAAAAAATCACTTTTTTGAAGGTGAGGCATTAGCTGCTTTTCTCAAAGATCTTTGGGTTAAGTCTATCGTGAAAGGGCAACATCTCTGTTATAAAAAAAGGAAAACATGCGCACTGTTTATCACTTTGTCTTATTTGTCCATGAGGTGGGCAATGTTAATTTAACTTGACCAAAGAATGATCTGCCTTTCTTGACTTAGGGTTGTCCATGTTTTATAACTCATGGAGAGGAAGACTGCATGAATACATCTCGAGAAATTTTTTTTCCTCAGTAGCATTGGTTTTCCAAACTTTTATACTTTGTGCAATTTAAGCCACACTGACAAAACCCCCCACTAACTCAGGCTTGGAGCTGTATCTGATCCAGAAAGTAAAACAAGGTTGCCAGAGGGGATTTTTTGGCTGGATTTTGTATGAAACTTCAGGGGGAGGTGGGAAAGGTAGCACAGGATCACCGTATAGCACCTGTCTGCCTGGTTTTGTGGAGCTGCTTTTTGGGTGAGGTTGATCTTCTCTTCCTAGCACAGATTTTCTGCATTTTCTCCATCTGAATCCAGCATCAAGGGGAGCTAATGATAAAGATGGAGAAGGGCCAGCAGGAAAGGTAGCTGCTAGTGGGAGTGGGGCCCGACATGGATGTTTTGATCTTGATTATGATTTTTTAGACTCTGAGCAAAGGCAAAGTTCATGAAAGGAAGAAATACAGCACTTTGGAGCAGGAGAATGCTGCTGGCTTGTGTATATTCAAGTGTTCGTGGTCTCCTTGCAACGTGGAGATCGGAGCTGCCTGTGGGGTTCAAGATATGGACTCGCTATGGATTTTTACACCCAAAGAAGGATTTTCTTCTTGGCTCTCTATTTCTTTTCTAATAGTCCCTAACATCTTTGTCTTTTTGACCACAGCTGAACAGTGAGAGGATAATTTAAATGTTGTGCAGTGATTTCTGCATGGCAATTACTAATCTAGAGCCACTCTTGTCTATATGCTATTAAGGCCAGCTTTCCCCAGGTGCATCGCTTGCCTGCAACATCACTGAAGCCAAGCACAGTGTTATGGCTTAGCTACTCGGTATCCATCTGCGGCTCTTCTCCGTCCTTTTTGAGATTTTGCTTCCAAAAAATTTTACACGATCATCAAACTTTATCACCTTTCCTTCACTCTCACCTTACCTTTCATTTTCAGGTCATGTATGAATATGTTGGTCAGAGTGAATCCCGCTGCAAATCCCTCTATCCTTGTCGCGTGCTTCATATCTCTTAACCCTGGTGCGGAAGAGGATATTCCCTTTTATCCTATAACAGCTTAGCTTCTGGAGCCGCCTTGGGAAGAGGCCATGTCAAAAGCTTGTTTGAAACTCAGATACATGTTCCCAGCAGGGACACTGATGTCCACGTGCTAGTTGGTTCCTGCAAAGGAGTCAGTGGATCGACGCCCTGCTCATACCCTCTGCACACTGCAATTTTCTCAAAGCTCCTGGGAATCCTCTAAAAAAAAAAATCTGCATCACATTTATCACCCTCTATTCCTTTATTTCGAAAGCTGATCTAAACAATAGGCCACCTGCCAAAATTATTAGGTTGGCAGTCTGAACGATTAGCGTTCATTTAAAATGCTAAAGAGCGCCTGAGCTGGCCAAGGCACTTTCTCACCATTCATCCGGTCTGTTTGCTCTGAATCTTTTCTGCTGATGCTTCAGTTTGAGGAATTTTCTTGCTCGTGATTTCTGCTTGCAGTAACATATCTGGGGAGCTCCCCTAGCTCCTCGCAGCTCAGCGGTGATGGCGAGTCCTGATCTAGCTTTTCTGCTCCAACCTTGTCTTCTTTAAATGCTTACTCTAAACCTTGGTTATCGTTGGACCTACAGAGGCTCTGCAAAGCTTTCTACTTCTGTTGTCTTTGAAAAAGGCTTTAGTATTGACCTTCAGCTAGTTGTTCCTCCAAATCTCTGTTTGCCTGCCATGCTGGGTTTTGCATTTCTCTTACTCGAGTTTACACTCTTCTCTTTAAAAAGTAGAAGAAAAAAAAGGTATCCTCTTGCTTCCAATATCGTTCTGCACTTTGCTGTTTAACCATGGGAGCTTTTTCTTGCTTTATTTAAAGCCTTTTTGGGGTAGCTGGTATACATTTGCTCTAAAACTCTCATAGGTGCAATTAGACAATATCGGTGCCACCTCTTAAATTTTTTTTTTTTTTTTTTGCCCTTTTGGCTGCTCCCTTGAATTCCCTTTCAACAAGTTTCCTCGCTTGTATGCAATCTTCTCCTTTTGAGGCTAAAGGCAGTGTAGCAGTAGTTTTGCTTTGGTGTTTTCCCAGAGGTGCTAAATTTGAGGACCCAGTGGCCACTTTTGGAGTGACTCTTCAGGAGAAACTTCTGAAATCAAACCTTTTGCAGTGCCCTGAGATTTTTTTTTTTTTTTCTCCCTCCCGTGCATTCTCTGAATGGCTGCTTTAAGGAGGAGATTTCATTATTATCAAAACAGTTTTGACATTCACTTAGGCAAAGAAGACCTGCAGTCTCCCAGTGGTCCTGCCTTTGCCGTTTCCCAGGTATTTTGTACTCTTAGAGTCCTTTCCGACAAGTTTCTGGGGTGCTGATTTAAAAGTAGACGTTGCAATTGGTGTCTGTTCATTTACAGATTTTCAAGGACTTGTATAGAAAGTGTATACATGTGGTCTTAGTGCCATAACCTATTTTTGTGTGCTCTGTCTAAATGAAACTTCCTTCACTGAGATTTGCTAAATGCTCTTCCATGTCTTTGGATATTCCTCACTTAGGTCCTGTCTTTTTTTAGGCTATAGAGCTTTTAAGTTCCCATACCTAGAGAATACATAGCTCTTAACTAGATGCTTTTCCGCTCCTATAAGCTTTTTTTTTCTTTTTTTAGAAAACTTTCCTGTAAATTCTGATTTTTCTGAGAATCACAATCTTCTGACCACTATTTCTGATCTCCAGTAAAGTCTGCAGTTTACAAGTTCACAAGAATAAATGTCTGGAAATGAACACAAATGCAATCTGTCTTCTGAATAGTTACTTTTTATAGTTTTTTTTTTTTTAACAGTGTAATTGCAGAAAATTGGCAAGCTATGAGGCTTGGGGAGAAAGCTATTTGGCTTTTTTGTTGGTGTAGGAGTTACCAAGGGTACATGATTATTCACAGAATATTTACATTGGATTTACGTTGCAGTTTACCTGCATTGCTTCCTGTCAATCAAACCATGCCCTAAACAAGTTTTGCGCAAGGAGTATTGAATAAAAATGAAAAGAAGATCACGACACAAATTAAAAGCAACTACTCAAAACTCTCAGACCTCAATAAATGAACTATAACTGCTTTCAACTATTTTCCATTAACTAGCTGTAGGCATGTAGCTAGTACTACTGAAATCAGTAAGTCTGCTTACTCTTTCTCTTAGCATTTAAGCACGCTTATGTGCCCCTTTGGGTTGCGCCCATGGTGTTCAGCATTTTGCAGAATCAAAACCTTAGGGAGTAAAGATTTACTGTGAAGGTATTTGAAAGATGAATATTATAGCTAGCTAAATGTGTAATGGATCATCATGTACCATTTAATGTTAGTATAGAAGTACTTGTGGTAAGAAGTTTCAGAGTACAGCCAGGAAGAACTTATGCTTTCAATAAGGTTCAGTAATTTGTTGGCTCTGGCTTTTGCGGCACTTTAAGAAGTGTGAGGTCTTCTTGTTATTTAATAAGAAGTTCAAGCTCCAACACAGTTATTGCAGGAGAAATATATAGCTGGAGCTGTTTCAGCCTGCTTGGCTGTATCGGCCGAACCCTTTGAATTGTTGGAAGCGGGTTGCAAAATGCCTTCCCTATAGACTAGGAAAGTTGCTGCTTCTTTAGCATCAGGTTCCTCCCTCTTTCATCTTTGGTCTTGAAAGCTGAGCAGATTCAGAAGCCCAGCGTGGTTGTGAGGCTGGTACTGAAGCAAGCACCCCAGGCTCGTGTCCATCACATAAGCCATGATCGGTCCTGCCAAAATTCACCATAAGTTGTCCTGAGATTTGTGTAAGTGTGATATTCAGCTTGGTGTCCACCTTCGCTTTTGTCCTTACTCCTTCACGCTCTCTCTTTGAAGCCGCTGTGCTGTGAACCTCATGCCAAGTGCAAATAACCCAATCCAGCATTGATTTTTGTTCCTCCGCACTCATTTGCTCACTCTGTCTTTTTTTTCTTAGCAGTGGATTTCACTGTTGGCTCTTAAAAACACAAAAAATTCCCAAACAGCAGTAGTGATATTTAGTTAGCTGCAAAATAGATGAGCAAACTTAACAGGGTAGGCAGTCTTCATTGCCTTCTTAACCTCAATTACTGCTTGCCTTTTGGATCCAACTTCAAGTGACATGTGAATTATTAAAAATTGCTTTTGGCTGGGGATGGGAGAAATTTTAAAATAATAAATGGTATTAGAAGAAGAAAAAGAATTCTTTAATATTCAGTTTTAAGCATGATTTCTGATCACTAAAGTGCTTCTCTAACTTCTGTACAGCAGAGTTGCTAGCTACAACTGTTGGTTTTAAGTTAGCAGCATTTTTCATCAAAGTCAAAATGATCTCTAATGATGATTCTGCATATCAACAAGTGACTCTTATTTGATATATGTATTAATCATTGAAGATGTATGCCCCTTTCAGTCTTCAGTAATGCATTGAAACTGTCCCTTTGCAACAGATCTCGAAAACGCACAAGTTCATCTATTGCAATATGAAATGGAGTGTTATTTTCTCTGTATATATGTATTTAACAGCTTGGAAAATAGCTTCTCATGAATCATATTAAGCACTCTGTCATCTGCAGAAAATGAACATCTACTTCTGTTCAGATAAAATGTTCTTGCCAGCCAGATTGAATGGTTAGAGGAGCAAGATTTGAAAGCTCAGGGCCGGCATTACTGATTTTTTGGATGCACTGATGTGATACCTTTTGGTGAAGAATTTGAGTGCTCTGCTCAAGGAAGGCTGGTGGTTCATGATTCAGGCAACGATAGTGCCTTTCATGTTGCAGAAACAAAATGATGGCATCAGGGTTAAGTTTGTCCTTTGTGTGCTGCTGGAGGGAGAGGGAAGTTAGCCCACCCAGTCCTTCTGGGGACGCTGATGTCCCAGTGGAAGCAAAGAGAGAGAAATTGCACCTTCTCTGTGCGTGTTGGTTTGGCTGGGTACTCTCTGGCTGGGACTTTCTTTTCAAGCTTGCATGGCAGGTGGATAGTGCAAAGCAGAAAACCCAGTCTCTTTGACCCCAGGAGCCGCTGCAACAAATGATTCTGTAATTTCTTTAAAAAAAACCCTGTGTCCTGCAGAACAAGTGAACTTGCTTTGTCTTTTCTGTTTTTTCTGATAATAAGCAGCTCTACCTAAGCACACTTTATGCTCTCCACGTTCCCAGTGCCTGTATCTGTTGCTCCTTCCTCAGCTATCCACCTCTCTCCTGCCTTGAAATCCTTTCTCCATTTCTGTCTTCTCTACCTACCCATCTCTTGCTGAATACCTTATTTTTTTTCAGTTCTTTTTACTATTATCCCTTTCTTCAATTGTTATCTTTTGCTGTGGCAACATCTACCCTTCAGCCTTCAGGGCCGGCAGGAGGGCAGGCAGAGGACTTGTGCTTTGAGGGCAGGAAGAGGAGGCAGAGGTGGTCTGGCTGTGAGGACTCTCTGTGGGCCACGGGGTCTTGAGGGACCACCATGTAGTTGGGGACTGAAATTCTCAGCTGTCTGACCTCAGTGTTCGAACCAAAAGATTCGGCACAGACTTGAAAGACAGCTCCTTCCAAAAAGGAGACTTGGAGAGGTGGAGGACATAAAAGCTTTGGCAATGCTATGGCCATGTAGCAATAGAAATACCATCAAGGTGTGTAAGGCACTCGTTTTTGAGGAAAAGGATGGGGAGCGAACGATAGCAAGCATGAAAAGAGGCCTCTGAAGGCAGAGCTCCTGTTGGCCCCCAGCATGGAGAGCAATGCTACAAGCTCTTCGCCCTTCCCTTAGAAGATCAATCTGTTTTATGGTCTATTTTTTAATGATTTAAGCTATGGGCTTTTTGCTATGTTCAGCACACTGAGGACAGGAATAAAAGACTCTCTGGAGAGGAAGCGGCTTGCTAATTGCTTGCATGGTACTCCTCTTCCAGCAGCCGGGCTGAAGCGAACATCTCTCTTTGCATCAGCTGGCAAACAGCCAAGCACGCGGTGCTGATTTTTGATCTCCTTTGACCTGTCTGGATTTCTGACAGTAAAGGGAAAAGGGTGTGCAATCTGCTTCTGATTTCCCGGACACTGGGTTGCATGCGCAGCACCACTGTGCTTGGGAGGAGGGAGGAGGAGGAGAGCCATGCTGGAGACTCCCCTCCATCCCCTGGTCCTCGGAGGCCCCTGCTCGTGCTGGGGAGTACAGGGTGGACACGAGCACGGATGGCTAGGGAAATCTTTTTGGATTTTGGGTAATAAAAGTTTGCACATCCAGGAGGGTTTTATAATGGTTTCGTAAAACATTCTGGTCTGAAAGAAGGGTGAGCTTGCAATCCCTGCAACTGGTTTTGGCTAGAATTAGGTGTTTATCAGCAAGGTAATGGTGCGTGTAATCATTATATCTCAAAATATTAACAGTGGTACTGAATAAAATCTAATACAAACTTCTGGATATGATTGCTTGTTAAACCTTGTTAAAGTAAATGTACTACTAAAACAGACAAATGAATGCTGAAGCAGCTCCGACAAATGAATTTTATGAATCTTGCTGGAAACAACAGTATATTTCAGCAGCCGTATCTTCTTGTAGCAAAAATGTCCATTGTTTTGCTTTAAACTTCTTTAAACGGCTGGTTGTGTATTTTACTTTTGCCAGCTGTTCCACTTCACAGAGCTACAGCCAGTTATGGACTAACCCAAAACGTAACATCTGTCTTTGGCCCGCCAGTAGAAGTGAGGTTGCTCTTACATTTCTCATTATAAGCATGCCAGCGTTTGCTGTTTAATTAATGACAGTTATTAACAGCTTAACAATATTTTAGACTATGGTATAAGGTGTGTTTGAAAAGAAAAAGCTGTAGCACCCCGGAAATTTCTCTCTATCATCAGTTTAGTTGATCATGGCATTTGCTGATCTCACTTTGCCCAGCTGCTTCCCATGGGTACAATTATTTTCTTGGCATGGGAAGATGAGGACAGATGTCCTGGGCCAGACTTAACCTACCGAGAGCCCTCTCGCCAGGTATGGCCAGGAGAAGAGGCTTAATGTAGAGCATAATAGGCCTAACGTATATGATAATTCCTCTGCATACTCTCCTAGGCTTCAGAAAGTGTCATTTTAAGGATTTTCCAAAGAGAGGGCTTCGTATTTAATAGCCTTCAGTGCATTCTTCTGTGAAACCTTTATAATGGTCCCTCGAAGACAATTACATCTACAGCATCCTGCACATGCCTTAAATACAAACCGACCAGTGCGCTGTCTTGCATATTTTGAACCTGCCTTTCACTATTTTTTTTTCTAACCCCACCCCGGTTTGCAGAATCGTAGAAGGGTTCAAGTTGGTGGGACCTCTGGAGGTCTCCAGTCCGATGTCCTACTCAAAAGGTTGCTCCCAAGTTGGAAGAGGCAAGTAAAGAGTTGATACAATTCCACTCACTGCCTTGCCATCCTCCCGTACCTACCTGCCCTCCACGGTCTTCTCTTTTCCTTGCTGAAGCCGGGTAGGGGCACGAAGGAGCACATTCACCCACACATCTATGAAGAGATGTCATCCCTGTCCATAATCTTGGGGAGAAAAGCTTGGAGGAACCCAGTTACTTGGCCTGCACTTCTCTCAAAGCACTCGCCCTTTTCTTTGAAAGCCGAGAGGTTCTCGCATAACTGCTCCGTGACTGTTTTATGAGATATTTATTGGCGTATGGATGCGGAGATTACTAATAGCTAGTTTACATTAGCTTGTAGTGTTATTGTTTTTTTTTTTTCCTAGCCGAAAACTGTACTTAGCGTGCTCTTTTCATGGCTCAGCACTTAACAGCTTGAACGTGTCAGAATTAACGAGGGGGAGAAAGAAGCTGTAGTGACTGCAAGTGCAGGGGAAATATGTAAAGGAAGAGATAATATTTGAGTCACAGCTCAAAGTCATGGCTCAGATGAGGAATTAGAGCAATGTTTTCTTGTCGTGTGATTCAGTTACTCCTCAATACCCTTCTTTGCGGGTGCGTGTCGTATCCCACGGTGAGGGTCTGTCTTTGGGTCTTCTGCACTTCTCCAGGACGATATCCCAGATACCATCTGGATGGGGTGTCACTGGGCTTACTCTGTGCTTATCTGCTTCCCTTCCCACCATTGCAACAAAAATAGGAATTTTTCTGGACTTCCCGCCATCATAAAAAAAATTTTTCCAGACTCGATCTGCAACCTGCCCCGTGGTGTGGGAGCTGAAAGGGTTGGTGAGAGGCAGCGTCTCCACACCCTGGGTCTCAAGGAGGTGGGGAGAAGGATATGGAGTAGGAAAACTCCAGGAGAAGTCCGGAGCTTAAATGGAAATGGAAAGATGGTCTTTATTTACTAGGAAACGAATATCCTAATCGGATATTCCCTGGAGCCTTCTGCTGTATCTCCTTGTGTTTATTATTTAGGAATGAGAGAAGTGTAAATATCTCAAACATTGGGAATATTTCCGTTTTTACAATGATGTGCCAAGGCCCTTGCTAGACACTGAATTATAGGGCTCGGCTATCACACTTGATATGACACTTCAGAGAATAATTTATTCCATCGCTTAATACTGTACAGTCTGCCTACATGTAGCAATGCAAAAATTCATCCTTCCTCTATACGCACTTCATTTTGCTTAGCAGAATAAGATTGCTATCAGTTTAATTTGCTCTGCTAATAGCACCAAGCAGCACAAAATAATTCTCTGCATTCCTCTGCTTTTATACAGACAACCCCATTTATGGGTTTTTCTTTGTGTTTGTATTTTTGCATCAGTGTAACAGCACACGTTTTAAGTTTTAATAACAAAAGCCCCAGTGCACAGCTCTGATGCTCAGAAGAAAAATAAATGCTACACGCACGCGCTTGATCTGTACATAAAAAGTAAGAATATATGACAAAAATCCTTCTATAAAACACACAGCTGAGAAATAGCTCAGAGACATAGCGGTGTCACCCTCCTTTTACAAAATTTGGAGCCAAACCTACTGTGGACATTGCTACGCAGATCTTAACTTTACGATGCATCCCAGGAGCGACAGTATTAGAAAGGAAGACACAGGGAAACGTGAACGGGACCCTGGGGATCCCATTAGTTCCTGCATCAAACTCTATATACTGGCGCTGTAAAGAGTTTTTATGCATAGCAGAGCTGAGAAAGGTAGTACACTGATATTTCGGTACTTGTTAAATTAAAAAAAAAAAAGAACTATTCTCTACTCTAATTTCATAAACTCTTGCAGCTTTAATTAGAATAATTTCTTTTTTAAACCAATAAAGCATCTTGTCAAAAAAGTGTCCATTGCCAATTAGTCATACCTATTGAAGGCATAGATGGCACTTGCTCAAGCCTTATTGTTATTATTCATGAATAAAAGCATCCCGCGGTGCAGCAGTATAAGTGAAGGTGTCTGGCTGTGTAAATGGATTTCCACATGGCTTCATGCTGCCTTGTCCGGTCGGATGAGCTTTATAGGAAGTTGGCTGTACTCGCTACTTTTTGCATTAAAAGTGCCCAAATAGCACCTAGAGCTGGGCAGGGAAAAAAAAAGGCAGGAAAATAATGGTTTAATACTATTTAGAAGGTATCCTGAAATTTGTTACATGCAAATAACTCTTAAAAAATAAAAAAGTCTTCCTTGCAAAACCAGTTTTGATAACTCCGAATGGAAAATGTGGACAAATTCTGCTCGGTTTTTGGTGTGGGCACTACCTTGTGGGGTGAAGGAGTAAGGAAAGGACTAATAGGTATCCTGGAGGTGGAAAGATGGGCAGGTCTAGCTGGGAGACTATGAATTATGAGTTCAGAGACCTGGATCAAAGCTTTTTACAGACAGTCGCGGAGACACTTCACTTTTCCAATGAAATCGATACAAGGCACAATTATTGCTTATAAAGTTCTTCGGCTTTCTGTTTTAGAAGAGGCCTTGCCCATGCACTTATTTTTATTATTTTAACAAGCAGACATTATCTGCTAGCTGTATATCCTTAAAGCAATATTTTCTTGCAAACAGGCTTTGAGCTCTGGTGCATTTTCCAATCGTTTTCAAAGTGCTCGAAGCTATTACAATTTTCAGGCGTGTGTCCCTTCAGAATACCGCCTACTTGCTTTCATCATTTATTTAATCTTTTACTCCCTAAGAATGATCAAACTAATTCGGAACTGGCGAGTTCATCTTAAAAATTAATCCCAGGTTCTGCCCTGTTGGTTTTTATTTGCACGCCCTCTCGTTGCATTTGCTGTTTTCATAACTAGCCAAGCGCTTCCCAAGATCGTTTTTTGGGGTGTAATGTTGAGATATGACGTAGAAGAGAGGTTCTCCGAGCAGAAGTTTGGGCAGCTTTTACAACTTGAAGAAACCCAGCAGCTTATGCTTGCAGAACCTACCTCAAGCCTGTTTATTGGTAGCAGTGCACCAGCTCCATCCTTCCCGAATCCCTGATCCCCAGCACGGCCCCCGCTGTGCTGCAGGACATTGGTTTCCCTGCTGCAGTGTCCATCTGAGGTGCCTCATCTCTCTATTTTCTTTTCCTGTTGCTTTTAAATGGTGCCCCGAGCTTAATTCTTCATTTATCCATTGATTCCCTTCTAAATTAGGGCGGTCTTAAGGTATTTCCTTTAATTGGTTATATTAATCTTTTTGTTGTTGTTCTTGGGGGCCCTTTAGGCAATGAGTAGAACTGATTTGTAGTTCCCTTTAAAATGTGAATATATTACTTTGTTCATTACTCTTAAGAAACAGGATTTCTCTTTAATGGTTTTATGTTCATGGCATGCTGATGAGGTGATACTTGCCCGGCTGAATCTCACACCCCATGAGAAACCTGGTTTGTTTTTTCCTTTTTTCCTCCTTCTAATCATTCCAGGCATTTTGCTCCAACGCCTCTTCAGAAGCTCACCAACATCAAGGAGTTCTTCATGTTTGCTGCATTAAAAAAGTTATTTGAGCAAGTAGGTTTTAAGCTTCTGCCCTGCATTAGACCCTCCTTGGGTGTCTCTTAGTGTCGCCCACCCAGACCACTTCCCGTTAAACTTAAAACGCTACTTGAAAGCATTTTGGTGGGTTTCAAATCATTCTGAATACATTCTTTATAAACTGCTTTAAGGAGCTATTTCAGCTTTCATCTTTTGTATGAACATTTAATACCGTACTAGATACAACTTCTTAAATATTTTGTGAGCTTTTTGTCGTACAAGGGAAGTTTAATTAAAACCTAGAAGTACTTCTGTATGGTAGAAATTTTAAAAGACTACTACTATATTTATACAGAAGAGATGACTAAGAGATGACATAATAAAGCTTATGTAAAATAACGGTTTGTTTAAAGACAGTGTATTAGGATATCTTCATTTTTCATAATAGAAATTATATGGACATGCTTTGAAGTTCAAAGAGAAAAACCTGATACAATGAAAGACTTGCATAATACAGAATTAATCCTTGTCACAAGGTCTTATTAAGACCAAGAAGTTATGAGTCTTCAAAGAGGACCGAGATATTTTGTGGGGGGGGACAGGAACATTCCTAGTTATGTTAGATCCAAACAAACAACAGCACATGCCCTCAGCCGAAACCTATGAGTCTTAAATTAATAAAACACTCACGATGGGGTTACTCCAGGAAAAATCATTAGGAGGCATCTTGAAACATTGGGTAGAGGTGGTTTTTAAGGCAGAAGGTTGGATGACACGCTTCACTGTTCTGGCCAAGAAAGTCCTGCGCTCCTACGTAGTATGTAATAAAGATTACTGTACTCAGTACTAGTAGATAAATCTTGTCAGATCTTAAGTGTAAGGGTTTTCCATGTTGTAAGCTGTATGATGAATGAGTAAGAATGAAATCCTCTCCGTTGAAGTCAATGAATGCTTGGCTTTAAGCTTTACAAGAGCCTCAGGGCTTCCATGAGTTGGTCACACTCAAGTTATCATTTCTTTGTACATAGTCCACTGCCACTCTGACTCTGGATTTTCAGAAGCCAGGAGGCTTCTAAAATATATGTATGTGTATAAAATATGTGTATATATATATATATGTATATATGTGTGTATATATATATGTATGTATATTTATATATATAATAAGAGTTGAGACCTCTGTGATTAACGCTGTGTGAATTTGAGGTAGAATTAGGGAAAGTTCTTCCCTCTGAATCAAAAATAGGACAGCCTACCTGTACTACCAAGGAAGCGGTAGCAGATGGGAAAAGTCTTCCCTCGGTTTCCTTCGGACACTCAGTGCATCCTTTCCTTCAAGGAATAAGAGCCTAACAAATGAATTGGTCCCTCTTTTTTACATTTAAATAGGCCCTTTTTTTGCATCAGCAGCGCCCAGCAGCTTCAGCAGGAGAAGGGGACAGCCCAGCTGCCCAGCGCGACATACTGAAAGCACCTTAAAACCTATGATAGATTCTCTTAGTTTACTTGAACATCAACTGCGTTATTCTCTTTGCTATTTTATTACTAAAGGCAGACTGAAGTTGTGTTCGTAACGTCCACCGAGTCGTTTCTGCAGAACGACTGTAGTATTTCATTAGCCGAGGAAACTACTGTACAGTTGTGCAATTAATAGGCTTCAGCTGGATTTTCTGAAAGCTCATTAGGAAACTTCATATCTTCCATGTATGCTCTCTGTTACATAAAAAATCATTTGTTTTAATACGCTTTCTTGAGAGCCACTGTGTCCTCCCCCTTCGACTTACAGCAGTGCCAGTAGGGATCAGTTCAGAGTTCTGCTTGCTTTTTTTTTATATATACCTATTAGGTTTTGTTCCTAACCATTTTTTTATCAGTTTCTTTTCTTGGTCATGTCTGCTCTTTTCCAGGCTTATTTCATTCATATATAAAACGTGTGCCGCTCTCTAGAATATCCTGGGTCTCTACAGTTTATTATAGAGAAAGCAAAACTGTCTCGAGCAACTTTTATTGAATCGTGCCCATCCTGCTGTGTTGCCACCTCACGTAATACAGATGTATCCAGCATCACTAAGACTGGGGCTTAAATAGTGGCAAAACACTTCTTTAAAAAGTAATGCGATTCTGGTACTTACCCATTATTCTGTTTGTTAACGTTTTAGCAATTTGGTGGTAAAAATCTACAGTTTTGAGATTGCAAAATGCAATTCAGGACCAGCTCGTACTTTAGAGGTGTAAACAGCATGTAGTTTTGAGAAGAGGAAGGGTTCATCTCCTCTGTAAACTGCTGATTATTTTATCTGTATCTACAATATGTGCAGGTGAACATCCAAAATCATCTGCCAGGAGACTTGAAAGATGAGTTAGAGCTGATGTGCACAGGCTGGCTGGAGAGCAGGGTCCTCCTCTGAGCTTTATAACGATATTTTAGCTTTCTTTGAATGACAAATATTCCAGATATAGGGTGCATCTTCCCTATGAGTGCTATTCCTGCACTGTGTCTACCAAATTCTTGAGCTTCTTCACATTTCCCGCTTCAATTAAAAATGCGTATTGAAAGAGCGTATTGTACGTCCCATATCTGTCGATACCAAATCTCCAGTTCGGCCTGGTAGCAGCTTGATTAACTCTTTTAGCGGAAACCTGCTGTAAAAATTCATCCTGAGGCAGAAAAATTTCGGACCAAATTGAGGGGAGTGGAAAAAAAAACATATATATATATATATATATATATAGCAAATGCTAATATTCCTATAACCTCTTGCATCTCCCCGATAGCTTCCAGAGTTTTTTCAGTAAGCCAAGCTCACCACCCTCCTGGTTTTTAAACTAGCAACTATTTGTGCAATTAAGATAGCAGACTAACATGACTGCTTTTTAAAGATGCATATTTTTATTTCGTTTTTAAGTGGACTGATGATATTTTCAGAGCTCAGCCGTGAGACTGGCAAATGTGTGTGCATTTGGCTCCAGATCAGCGCCGTCATTTCGCCCTTCAGTGCAGTATCCATGGCAAAGGAGTGGCTCTTTTTTATGGCAAGATCAGGCAGATCCAAATAAGCAATTAGTTTTATTTATGGCCTGAAAAGGAGCCAAGTATTCAAGCACTTGTGCCCTTTGAACAGCAGTTACCCTCTGTGCTCCAAGGAAGCAACATAGTTCAGGGAAGTCTGTGTGTTGTGCTCTTGTAATACGGAAAATCATCCTGTACTCCATCGTTAGGATCATTTTAGGCCTGCTACAAGTCTTTGCTGGGTTTTTTTGTTGTTTTTTAATGTATATTTTTTTTCTTTAATTCCTGTGCCTCCCTTGGTGTGCGAGGAGAAGCTACAGCTCTGCGCCAAGAATGCAAAAAAGTGAAATGCCAGCAGCTTCTGCAGATTTTTTTTTCATTTTTGAAGGTTAGTTTGATTTTAAACTGTAGCACAAACGACAGAAAAACTGTCTTAGTTTGGCACATGGCTATAAACTGTGCTAGTTGTTGGCTGACCGGGAAAAAAATGCATATCCACGTTTTCCGCTGTCTCTGCTTGAACGCTGCGGATGGAAAATTACTCCTTTGCTCACATGGTGGGAGGCAGCAAAATACTACCGTGGCATTAAGTGAAAGGAAGGCGTGAAAAAGTCATGGTATCGGGATGAACTCAGCTTAGTGCTGCCGTTGGTAGAAACCCGAAACGCGGGTGTCCCAGAATAGAGAAATGGTTTTTTTGCCTGCTCCAGCTGTTGCATGCCGCGTCTCCGCCTTGCTCCGTGCCAGAAAAGGAGCCCGCTGGCGGTTTGCTCATGGTTCAGGATGTACCTGGAGGAGTAGAATAACTCAACGTGGCCTTTCTGTTTATTTAAATACGCACATATGCTTTCCATCCTTATTTTATAAAATACAAACTGCGAAACACAAGGAATGGGGACTGAACGTGTTCTCGCTGGAAGTGATTTTTTGCAATAATCCCCGTGAGAAGTGAACAAACATGAGGCGCTGCTTAAGTTTATGGGAAAATTTGACTTCCAGTTGCTGCTGGAAAGACCCTAAGGCCACCAAGGTGCCACTATTTATTTGCTTGAGGGTTTCCTAGGCAAATAAGCAAGCAGTCATGTGAATAAAATAGGCTAAAAGCAAAAAGGAGGTCGTGAATTCTGCCCGCTGTGCAAGGCAATAAAGCGTTTCAGGTCCAATAAGACATCCAGCTAGCGCCTTAGCTGGGAATGATTCGCTCGGTGAGCCTTGAAAAGCTGCAGAAAGCTTCATTGAGCAGATGAAAACTTGGAAAGCCGCTAAAATATTGCAGTACTCCTTGGTCAGATATTTAGTTTCATTTTGATGTAATGCACCTATATGAGCAGTCGTCTCCTTATAGCTGGCCTGCAACAGGCTGGGGGACACAACAGCGCTGTAAGAAGTGTCCCCTAAAGCAAGAGACTTAAGCCTGGGAGAGGATGGACTTATCAATAGTAGTTCATTAATGCTTTGGCTCCAGGTCTGTCATTTCTGTGATCTGCTCCATCAGGGCACGGGTGCACATCTCAGCACAGGCTATGCTGCTCTCCTATAAACACTTTGATTGGTAAAACTTATGCTCGAGTCAAATGTCATCCATAGTTGCATTTAGGAACACCCTTACTTGGGCAGGAGGAAGACCATCAGAGAGGATCAGAGGTGTTGAGTCCTTCAGGCTTGTGCTTCTGCCCTGCAATAATGAAGTATATGCATTTATTTTTTTCCGCTCTCCAGTTTTGACCTGTGAAGTCCTGGTTCCTTTGCTCTGATTCTTGCTCTTCTTTCCCTTTTGCTCAGGAGCGTTTTGCAACAGTGTGCACCGGCCTGGCCTTTGATTTCGGTCCTTGCAACCCAAAGCTTTCATCTGGGGTTTCAGATTCGAATGAATCTGTTTCTCAAAGGATATCTTGTCCGAAAGTGCGAGAAACCGTGGTTTGGCTGAGGTTGATTTAAAACCTCTGTTCTTGAACCGTATTTTTCTAATTATCCATAGTCTTTGTTCGGAGCTCGCACTCGAATCCTCATTTTCATAGATTTGCTCATCTCTAATATGCAATTAGTCGTACTCTGAAATTACCGCGGGCTGCAGAGCGCTGTGCAATACCCTCGTTTGTAGGTCCAAGGCTCCTAAAAACGCAAGGGTGATATCATCTAAGCAATTTTAGCAGGTCCGGTGATATCTGTGGTAGTGCTTCTGCTAAACCATTAACTTCATGGAAAACAAAAGGCGCTTTCCCGCATTTGCAGATGTGATTTGGAAATCAAAGTACCCCTCTGCTTGTAATGGCCATCTCTGCTTCGATACTTGCCTTGAAATATGAGTGGGTGAAAAGATAAAACGGAATGGTAACTGTAACATTTTAGTTCAGAAAAGTGTAAAAGGGCCAATAAACTTTAATTGGGGAATAAACTGCAATCTAGCCACTTTGATTGTGGTATCATATTTTATATTATTGAATAGCCTTACAAAACTCCCATTACGGCTATACGTACACTAAGAAGGTTGCATCACCCTTTAGAAACTTGACCTCCATCATCGCTAGACAACCTAGAAAATCCCTTCGATCTCTGCTTTTAAGTGAAGCTGGGTTGTCATCCCGACAGTTCACACCACTTGCTTGGGCTCAGCAATAACACGTCGGGGAAGATAGCTTTAATTAAAGAATTGCCTCTGTATTCGGCAAAGGGAGCACAATTTACGGCCAAGTAATTAAGTGGACAAGGAGGGTCAGAAACTACAGTTTTGATTTATTAATATCTAACTTAGTCATTTTCTTTTTTAAAAATTTTTGAATTACGTGGCAATAGGGGGGAAAAATGAATTTAACTATTTACTGTCTCCTGACCTTACTCAGGTGGTGGTGGCAGCTTAACAGTTCTGCTTTTGATACAGGGATTGTTTGAAAGAAATACAGGCAAAAGCTTTAATTTTACACTGAAGAGTGGATGTAATTGAAAAAAAAATAGTTCTAATGAGCAAGGAAGACACCAAGGTATGTTCATGGTAAAGAAAATATTGGTAAAAAATTATTTCTAATGAACTAGGAAGACAGTAAGGTGTGTTCATGGTAAAAAATATCAGTAAAAAAATATTTCTAATGAACTAATAAGACAGAAAGGTGTGGTCATGGTAGGGCACAGTGATGCTGTTGGATATTTTAATCCAAACAAAAAAATGCATAAACTCTATTTCATTCATTATTTTCACATTCCCTGTATCAGCAGCAGCAAATGCAGGAGAAGGAGACTTTCCTTCTCAGTTTTTTCCCCCTCCTGCCTTGTCTCTTCTGCTAGAATAGAAGTCATCTAAAAGTCAATTAAAAAGCTAATTTTGCACAAGATAGTAACAGAAAAATAGAGGTCATATTCATATTAGTGGTCTCTTCTGCAAATAGGTCATACTTTCCTATCAGTTTGATTATAAAACTAAAAGCAGTTCTCAAAAATACCTTGGAACAGCTCCTCACGCTTCTGTTTTGAAACACAGAAGAGGCTTCAGATGATGCAGTACCTTCATTTAGTTCTGCAATGCCATTTTAAGAAGAAAAAATTGAATTTGCACTTTCAAGGTTTTACTTTCTGCAAATGTTGTTATGGATAAAAAATACTCGTTAATCAGAGTGTTTGTGGACTAGCAAATAGAAGCAAAGTAATTTTATGAGTTTTGCTCATGAGACTATCTGTAAATATTTTTCTGAAACTCTTTTTTTCCTCATTTCTGTTTCCTGTAGCGAAATGGAATATAGGGATGAAATTTATTGCAATTACTCTCTGAAAAAAAATAGCAATTTCAGTAGTCTTTAGAGCAGTTTTGTTTACTTAAACTGTTTCTCTGAGGAGGAACCCCATCAGAAACATTATGTATGAAAACATTCATAATTAATGCAAATGTCTAAGCCATATCTGAGTTGATATTCTGGAACATTTTGGATTTTGTGCTTTCAATCCACAAGATGCTGTTTGCTTCTCTTTGCGCGTTCTTCTCTAATTTATGCAATATTGATCTGTTACATTTGTTTTTACATACTTACAGTGAGCCTCTCACTTATAAAATATATGGTCTAATATATGGTGCAGCAGACACATGAAAACCAAAGTTGGAAGCAAAACCAGTTCCAACCCTCAGAAATCAGTACATATTCAATTATTAGGATATAACAGGATTTGGTTCTTGAAAACCTCCCGAGGTCAATGAGAACAGCCTGCCTTGACTTCTTTGCATCTCAGTGGCACAGTTGTTCTTGGGCAATATATCCAAAGCCCACACGTTATAGCTAAAACCTAATATAAAGTTTGATACCTATTTTGGATCATTTCAGCATGTGCTTAGTCCATTATCTGTCAGATTAAACTTTCGTCAAGGTTTCGAGGTGTGTACCCATTTTCATGCTTTCTCCTGAAGACTCTGCAGTTTGCAACGGGTTTTTCAAATTTGCTAATTAAATTTTCCCCTTGTCTTCTTCTTCTTCCTTTTTTTTTTTTTCCTCCAGCTCTCGTAAATGTGAAACTTTGGGCTATTGATCGGCAATGTTTTCAAACAATAATGATGAGGACAGGCCTTATCAAGCATACTGAGTATATGGAATTTTTAAAAAGGTAGGACACTTGTTTACTTTATTAAAAAAAAATACAGTAAAACTGCTGTCCCGCAGCTTTGACTTTTTTGTGAGTGCAGTATTTGGTTGCTTTCTTTTCATCGCTTTTTATTTGCTGTTTAACCTTCTGTAAGCCATGTCCCACAGCAAGGAGGACGATCAGGAGTAGTGTTGCTGCTCTTTAGTCTCGCTCTCATTGCAAGTTATTCGTTTGCAAAGAGGGTATCCTGAGGGTATCAAACCGCAGCACAGAAAAGAAAAAAAAATAATAATATGAGTCATTCAAAGCTTCCCTTATCACAGAAATAGCCGTCAAAAAATAAACAACTCCCTAGGGAAAAATCTGGTTTGTAAAGTGATCTAGAAGCAAGTCCATGGGTAGTGCATTTTTGTACTTGAAATCCAAGGCAAAATGCAAGTTCCTAGTGAAACCAAAGCTGTAGGTTTCTATAAGATACTATAAGATGACTAATAGGAGACACATGAAGTGAGGTCTCTCATTCCTTAAATCTGAGTTTAATCTCTCAGATTTTGTTCAGTTAGTGCCACCATCTCAAATCATGATGAAACTTCCTTGTTGAAGCTACGTATAACATCCCAATAACTCAAGCATACCATAGCAGTAAAGAATTGGATATGTTTCATGTTAGCAGAAGCAATACAAAATATCAAATACAGTAATATTCATATTTAATATCAAAAATGCTGATACAAAAGACCACAAAACCAGAAATGCCAAACTACCAGAAAACAAAACACCCCGTCGCTGTGCTGGAAGCGTTCAAAAAAATCGTGCATCCAAATGTTAGCAAGCATTGGCCCTCCTGCCCCTTGGTGCCTTAAACCAAGAAATGAATATAAGCTCAGCTCTGGGGGCGAGGGCTTCTGGCTCTCATTCAAAGCAGAAGCTATGCACGCGTTAAGCTCTTAAGCTTTGAGCTTTAATAGAGATTTTCTAGAAGATTGTCAAGATTAATTTGGATGCAGATTGCACAGAGCCTGCCTGGCTTTAATTTTAAGGCCAACGGTGCGAGGAAAAAATGGAGAATAGTTTTCTCCCCCTGTGCCTGAGCTTCTTGGTCACAGCCTGTTACAGTGTGTCAAGCTGTGTATGAATAACCATTAGAAATGGTAAAAGCAAGGAGATATCTTTTTATTTCAATCGTGCAGTTTCAGTTTGGGAAAATGTTTCTTCATGGGCCACAATTGTAGCACGGGCCAAGCTATTTGCATGGTTTTCGTTATAAAACAGCATTTTCCCCCTGTTTTTCCTCTGTACACTAATAGCTGTCTAAAGTGCAATATAAATTCAATTTTTCATGTTAATGACATATTAAATGCTCGTTTTTAAGGAGGCCTCCCTGCTCAATGCTTTTAAGGAAAAAAACATGCATTAAATTTGACATCAAGGGAGTGTATCAGCTGTTGATCATCCTCTTTGGCTTTGTTTTCTTTCCCTTATTAATAAGTGAATGAAAATGCTCCTGTTAAGAAATCAAACATAGCACAGTTTTCTTATAAAGACATAAATGGAACTTGTAGTCAGTGTGGCTGGAAAGCATTATTTTCTCTTTGCAGTGCTGTAAAAAACTTGCACTTTGTAACCTTGTCATTAGTCACAGAAACATAACAGTCACCCTCTCAATAACTGAGTTTCACCTGCCAACCAAGTGTAATGGAAATGTAGCTTTCGGGGGCAAAATGAAAGTATTCATCTTTTCTCAGTCCTCTTGCTGAAAGCAGTGGCAGTCTGATCCCTACGATCACCTCGGTTCCACGTATTCATTCTGAGAGTTGTTACCCCTTTGGCCAGTATTTGTGGTCCTGCTGGATTTTTCCTTTGAAGGAACATGTTGATGATGCAGGGCAGCTCTTTTTTTCTTAGTTTCATCCTTTTATGTCCGGAGAATGCCTATCCCAGCCCTTTCTCCTGCATACCGCAAGGAAAACAGAAAAAGTACATTGCCTAGTTGAGAAATCCAAGTCTGCCCTCCCAACGGATACTGTGCCAGAAGGCTGCGTCCCAGGTTGCTCCAAGGACTCTGTGCCATTGCTTAGCATGGTTTCTTATCCTCGATTTTGATGGTGGCTCCTGGTGTTTCTCTCCCCCGAGGGTACGCTCGTTAGCCTCGATGGAGGAGGTTGGTACGATTATCAGCTTCAACTAGGCTGAGGACTGCCGGTGGTGTTTCTCCAGCCTGACAACCACACGGCATTCATGTGCGTCCCGTTCGGAGATAAAACCAAATGTTTCTGAGGTCACCAAAAGACGTTCCATCCATTAATTTAGAAAATAATGCAGCCTATTTTCTCGACTTGAGAAGTGCAGAAGGAAACAATATCGGCCGAGGTGTTCTGGTACCCACTTAAGGCATCACAGTCCGCATGAACAGTGTATCTGTAGTACGTAGTTCACGTAGGCTTATAGAAGCTGAGATCAATCTTTTGTTTTATATAAATCAACTACAGCACATTGGAGTGTGGAGCAAGTGAACATCCTCTTTTTCATAGTGTAAAACTCACTGTATTTTGGTTTTGTTCACTGTTACAATGTTATAATGATTTTTTTTTCTCAAGCCTCTAATTAAAATGAATCTGTTTAAGCAAGACCAGAGTATTTTAGTCAAGGAGACAACTATTTATAAAAGGCTGCATTTGTTTGGGAAATAAAAGACTCAAAAAAGCTTTACCCTGTAGCAGGTGGAATCGTTTCCTGCTATATCATAAAAGTTTTGTGGAGGAGTACGAATATCCACTCTCCAAAAAGACCAGACTGTCTTGGAAGAGTAAATATTGCTTCTTTTTTTTTTTTTTTTTTTTTT
>PTFA01000066.1:3293367-3369445 GCA_003342895.1 Casuarius casuarius | reverse complement strand
TTTTTTTTTTTTTTTTTTGCAAAAACTTTCTAAATATTGCATAAAAAGATGCCTAATGTTCCGGTCCATTGTGTAAACTCTAATTCATCCAAGATCCTGGAACAGATCAGCAGAACAAAAGATAAATATTCTGTGTAGCCTTAGAGGAAGGATCTAACTTTAGAATAGGAAGCTTAAAGGAAGTTATACATGCACACGCACAATCTTGGATTCTTCTAAATAAAACTCCAGTAATGCTAATAGAGAGCAAAAAAAGAAAATTAAACTTAAGATATCTCGTTAGCCCAAACTCTGAACTTAAATTTTATGTTAATGTCGCAAATTGTAGTTCTGCTGAAAAAAATGCATGCTTTTTTGGCATTTAACATTTTGTCGTAGTGCTCTGGCTTGATCTTTAGTCTAGTCTACAGTTTTAGCTGAGGCCCGATTGGCTTAAGTGGGAGGTTTTGATCTGACGAACTGTGGCAGAATTGAGTTGATTATATCTAAGAAACAAGCGTTTATGCACTCATCTGTACAGGGAATTAGAGCAGTAAACCACAGGTTTGATTGTGACAACACGTACTGAAATCAGCCAGCACAAGCAGAATGAGTATTTTAAGGGAGAATGTTTTGCTTTTTACAAAGGTCATTTATCAATGACAGGAAAGCAAATATATAAAAAAAAAAGTGAAGCTTTATTAAATGACTTTATCTTTGAAAGATTGCCCACAGTTTCCCATAAAATGTTTCCCAAAGGGCATCTCAGGATGAAATTATAGTGGACAGGAGCAGAAGCAAAGCTAAAGGAGTGTGGCAGAGCGAGGAGAGACTTTTGAAAAGAGAGTTGAAAATTGGTGCTGCGTTGGTGAAGTATGTGTCCTAAGATTGTTTCAGATGATTAAACTTGCAAAAGGGCCTTGACATAAAGAAAACAATTCTTGTGGAGCACTGAAACATGGACAAAGTAAAGCAATGGGATAGCAGAGAAAGAGAGAAAGGAAATTATTTGTATAAGGTAAATAAAGGCATCTACTCTTAATACGAAGTTATCTTATCCCATACGTAGGAACAGCCATAGTGGTGCAAGCCAGGAGCCCATCTAGTCCAGCATCCTTTCCATTCCTTCTCTCCCCAGCTGAGGCTCAGGGCCAAAATGAAGGAGACTGCCCCCACTAAGATGGGTCGGCAGACCAAGTCTTTGAAGGCCAGGAGAGCTGTGTTGAAAAGTGTCCACATCCACAAGATCTGGACATCACCCATTTTCAGGATGCCCCAATTTTCTGAGGCTTCAAAGACAGTCCAAAGAGTGTCCTTAGGAGGAACAAGGTTGCCTGTCGTGTCATGATCAGGTTGCCTCTGATCTCAGAGACCACCATGAAGAAGAAAGAGTTACCCCACCTTGGCTTCATTGGTGTTCTCCAGGCCAACAAACACCAGATCAAACATGCCATCAGTCAGCTGGGCTAGGGATATGGTGAGAAGAAAGCTAATATCCAGGTTAAGATCTGCTGAATGTAGCTAGCAAGCCTGGAAACATCCAAAGAGCATCTACCAAGAGCTGTGCACAGATGAGATGACCAAACTTAGAAATCAGCTCACCTTCCTCTACCATGCCCAGAACTGGCCATAAGAACATGCCTGGGAAAGAGTTAAAACAGGGTGAGCTAGCAAATATGTATTCTGGCTGTTTTGCAGCTGAACTGGCTTTCTGACTCCTGTCTGTGGAAAGCTCTGAATCTTTTCTTTCTTCTGAAATTCTCACCTGTGATATTTTTCAGCCCTCTGTTTGCTGTTAGCATGACTAAAGCTCGGTGAATTGTATGCCACCCACAATTTTACTCAGATTTGCAGAGCTGTCAAGTAGTATCTTACTTCCCTCTTAAGATGCACTGGTTTTTGTATCACTTTATGCTCTGTAAAACCGGACTGCTAAGAGAGTTAAGACTGGATGACTGATCTAAAGTATGGCATATCTAATACAGTGCCAGTTTTAGCTAGAAATGGATCTTGGTGCAAGCAGCTGAACTCTTTGTCCCATCTCTAGAGCAGGGTACGGCTCTGGAGAGGGCACCTGGAGATGATGGGGTCTCTCTCAGAGCAGACCTCTGTCTAATGCATTCTTGGCTGAGGTCTACAGCCACCTTGAGTCCACAGTGAGTGTTAAAATTGTCTTTTTTTCATAATCTCTTCAAGTGAGTAAGATGATAGGCACGAGTGACTATCAAGCAGGCAGAAAATCAACCCAGCATCAACACACTTAGTGGTTTAATGGTGTTAGAGGACTCCTCAGCGCGAAGGATGCATACTCATATGCAACAAATCAAGGACTTTTTATATGTAATATCCATTTCAGTTTTTGTATATTAAGGGAAAATGGAAATACAACTTAGCCCTTGACTCTGGTAAGGTTTATGTGCGTGCTAAACTTAACATACACTGAGTTACCTGGGGTTTATTACAGTGGGGAAGGCTAAACTGACTGAAGCGTGTTTGCAGGACTGAAATTTAGTCTTATTTTGTCTGCATTTTGGTTTGATAAATCATATTACATCTAGCTTTGGTGCAAATAGGCATTTTAGAAAGTCCGCCACAAGCTTTGTGTTTCTCTGCTTAGATTTCTCAATGCTACAGCTGCAAATTGGAGTAATGCAACGAGCCACATCTGAGCCTGCAGCTCGTACAGACGTCAGAGAATCGGCGTGCACGTCAGCAGGGCTCAGCTAATAGGCGTCACGGTTAAAATCAGGAGGGAACGGGAGCAATGTTGAGATGGGAGCTTGGCTGAGGGGAACAAGCCACAAGGAAGAGTGTTAATGAGTTACGGTAGCAGGGGCACAACGAGGGGAGCCTACGGGAGTGCAAACGGGAGAATAAATAAGATGTCAGGAAGGAATCTGGGATTGGCATAATGGAAAAAAGAAGTAAAAGGCCCTCATATGTCTTTGGGCAGGCACAGGACGGATTTATAGAGAGTAGGTGCATAGTGGTTTTTTTAATGTGATGTTGAGTGTAAGGCTGCCGTCGGTGAAGATGCTCCGTGCACCCACAGGATCTCTCAGGAGGTCCTCTGCCCCTCCGAGGCTCAGGCATAAAGGATGGAGACAGACTGAGGAGGGAGCGGGATGTGCATTTGGTGGTATTTCAGGAGGCCAGTGTAGAAAGAGCTGTATGCCTGATTTGGAAATCACGCAAACGCTTGTCTGGCCTGTCTGTTGGTTTCCGCAGGAGCGCTTGAAATTCAGCCCGTGCTTGGGACGCTTGAGGATATTGTGAAGGAAGTTTGTGTTTGCAAGCGGCGGAGTGTAAGAGGGTGGTTTTCCCCGCGCCACAGTGCACGGCCGGGCACTGAAGCAGAACTGAAATGATGCACCGAAGTATCAAGCTGTCAGTTTTGTTCTGTCCTTTAACAAGAAAAATAGCATCTCTCCTATTTATTTATTTATTTATTTTGCTGGCAAGAAGGTCATCTTAAGACTTTTTTCAAGAAAATTTATACTTATTGACTATAGTAGCTGTAATCCGGCTTCCATAATCCCATGTGAATGATATTAACGCATGTAAAATAGTTGGTGTAGATATTTTTTTAAGTTATGGAAGTTTAATATTAGTTATATTTTTAATCTAAGGAAAACCTTCATTGGAGGTAGTAGACCACAAGGAAAGGGGAGGAAAAGGAGGGACTATAATGTTCCCTTGAATCAAARCAGGAGAAAGGGGGAGGAATAACTGAAACTTTGTGTGGGAATATTTTCAACACGGGAATTTAAGATAACCTGTCCCWCCAACAGCAATAAGGTGACTGAATACAGCAGACCCCAGACCGCCCTGGTCTTGGCATCCACTGTAATCGATATTTGGATTAATGCAAACAGGAGTAAATCCATATCTCCGTTTARTGTAGTGCTACTTGCATCGCTCTTGGCGCACCGAAGAGGGACTAGCCCTGAATCTAGATGAGGCACGCTGCGATTTCGCTTTTGCTACTACTGTTGATTGACAAAATCAGATTGTTTGTACACCAACATATCCGGGTGTTTACTCTGTTGCCTGATCATAGATGCTGCATCTGCTGCTAGGAATACCATTAACATGGATTGATTTTCCATGTCACTCTGCATATGCTTACCTTCAGTCAAAGCATTCGCACTTAAGGGTTGTGTTGTTTCTTTATTTTATTTTTATTTCTGCAGGTGCCCATTACAGCTTTAGCAAGAGTGTAATAAGAGAAAGAGGCTTTTCTCAGTTATTCTTGCCTTCAAGTKTGGCAGTTTAAGTGTGGCAGTAAATAATTTACAAAAGGCAGATGACAGACTACGTTGCTCCCCTAATGTCTACCTGGGGGGCAATTTAGGGCTTTGCTAAAATGAAGAAGCAATGTGTCATGTAGGAAAGAGCTTGTTATGCAGAACAGTGGAGCAACCACAGGCTGTGCAACCAAGGCCACAGCAGGTAGCTGGCAATAAGGCATCTGTGGGCACTAAGGATTTTGAGATATTTGGCTTTCTTTGACCGTTCTTTTCTCATTCGACCCAGAGTTTTCTTGGTGAGGCAAAATCTAATCTGCTGGTAGGATTGTTGTGCTGTAAGACATAACATCTTTACATTTCAAAGGAAAACAAACCAGGAACCTTCTTCTTTTCTACCATGTGGTTTTTTTTTTTCTTCCCATTAAAGTTACTGTATCAGTGAGGAAAACACCCTCAAAGATATGCTCATGGTCTCAACACACAGAAGATCTCATTTTGTTTCAGATCACTGGATTCTCCTTTTAGTTTTTTTTTTTTTTTTTTTTTAGCAGTTACAAGTCAAAATTGTCCCTTTTTAATCCATTTTGAAGAGCAGTAGGTCCACAAGTAGCCATTTGGGCTCTGCAGGCCTATTTGCATAGACAGAAAAGAAGTCCACTCTTTCATCACCAGACGTTAAAATGCAATTACAATGAAGCTTTGTAACACTGCGTAGAAAGAAGGAAGGACAGATCATGTGTAAAGACATATTGACAAAGTGGTAAAAAGAAAGCAAAAAAAAAATTCAGCTGAGTCAGAAATCATGTTTTGTAAGTTGGAAAACAGACTTTTTTTTCAAAAGGAGAAGAAGAAAAAAAACAGCTGAGAACTAAAGAAATTTCATGATTCCAATCAGCCAAAATTCAGCCTTATTCCTTCGTTAAATTACAAGCCTAACAGATGCTGCCAGGAGGACCAATGGAAGGTCTCGTTCTTTATTTTAAGACTAAAAGGAGTCAAAACACTATCCAACAGCAAATCATAAGTGACTTTATGGCAGAGTTTTCCCAGAAGTAAATTTAAGGATGAGCTATGCTTCTCTTTTTAAAAAAATCATGGAGATATCCCTGTTAGGAGATAAGGGAAGCAAACTGGCCAAGGGGTTGGTGTCTATACTGAAGGCAGACATGGCCAAACCAGACTGTCGAGGAAATAACTAAAGTCAAGCCACAGGCCACAGCTGTTAACGAATTAGTCCAGTTTATATGATCAGTTAATGAAAGATCTTTTCTGTGTGTTGTTTTGTACACATTATTGCAGGGTTATGCAAAAGCCAGAGCTCTGAGGACCGTAGTGTTTCTGGAGTATCCGTGCCCCCTGCTACAAACTAGCTGCTGATTGATCAAGCAGAGGGTCTTTAGATGAGACAGCGTGTAGCATTAAATCTTGGACTTCTGGACTTTTTCTCTTGGGTGGATTTTTGGTGTGGATTTTTTTTTTAATATCCAAACCATCTTTTTTAAGGTGAATGCTGTCTTTTTATTTGTCCCAGTTATTGTTTCTTCCCATGATGAGCATCATGTTTTACCTTTGAACACGTGTAGATTCTGGTCTCAGGTACAGATCAACCAGTGTGGAGTAATTCAGGTAAATCAGGTATTATTATGGATTTGCACAGGTGCAAATGGGAACAGAATCCAGTCCTGTATCATTCCAGGAGTTCTTCAAGGCCATCTGTGTTGACTACATGTCTTAACGTCTTACCTGTTTGGAGGAGGAAAACTCTTTCTAGTAGTTTTGTGTCAGGACCAAACCAGTTCTGTCTTGTTGCCTAACTATTAGCTGCTGTCATCATTCATGACACTTTCTCAACTTCAGAACAAACCAGACTGAGAAGCAACCTACACATTTGTGTTGTCTGTGTTAACTAAGCAGTCAGGCTTTTTACAACTTGATGCAAAACTTTAGGCATAGCTGCAGATTTATTGAGGTGTTAGAGTTTGTTTGAACTGATTTGTTAACCTAACCAAGGTAGCATTTTAGATTCACGTAATATTATGTGGATATTGGTGTATATACTGGGAGGATATTTTTTAATTGTTAGCTAAAATGTAGAAAAGCATGGACAGATTACAGTTTGACATTTATGCTACAAASATGAAAGGAGATCAAAGTATTATCCTTTAAGGCTATTTTATTCTGATCACATTATATTGTGACCTAAAATCAGACTCTGCAAAGGTAGCATGATCTCCAAAACAAGATCTGCTGCCGATAGCTACTTGCAGAAGTGTCTTGGATGGCTTCAGTGAGTTTTCCCTTACAAGTGATGAGCTGAGGAGGCRGCCCAGAATAAGCAGGCGAGACTCGTTAGTTTGTTCTTTGATAAGTGCTATGTGGCAATAATCTTTGGGCCTTTGATCTATCAACTATTTAAAATGTCCGAGGAAGTTATTCATGCCCTAGTGGTGGCACAGTAGAGCTGAGCGGTGACACTTAGCATTGAAGTTGGATGAGTTGTGACCTGMAAAAGTTGAGACACTTTGGAGGTTTTTCATGTGTGGTTTATGCTTCATTTCAAAATGACCAGTGATGGAGCAGCACCCGTGAGTTATAGTGGATGGTTTAAGTAACCTTGCAAGGGACATTCTGCATGGCTGTAGAGAGATGAGGAAAGGCATGCTATGATCATGGAGGCCAGAAGATATCCCTGATGTCACCATGGAAACTTGATATACCTGATACCTGGCTAAATTAGGTGGGACACAGGCAAAACCTCATAGGATGGCAGTTCAGCTCAACCTGAACAGAAAACCCCTTGTGACCCCCCCAGAGATATTCAGCCATCCAGGGAAGCCAGACAGTCCCTGTAGAGGATTCCAAAAGAATGGAGWTGGCAGTCTAAAAGAGATAGGTAAAACACAAAAAGAAAGTTAAAAAAAAACAAACTCCAAACCACCAAAAAAACCCCACTCCCAAACCATGACAGCGCTAAGATGAAGTGAACTATTTAAGAGGTATTTAAGTCAACAGGCAGCTGCTGATGCAGACGGATGCATCAGATGATTTTGCCTTTGGGGAAATCTTGCAGATCACTAAGGGAGAGTAGTGATGATGAAGTGGGAGCTATAGAAAAATAAAGTATAGATAAGTCATAAAAGCAGCAAGAGGGTACGAGAAAAAAAATGCATAGTTAATAGTGTTAAGGGCAATACAAGAGAGAAAAACTAATAGTCATTGTAAAATTGGTCCCACTGTAGGTTGTAGAAATCACAGTACTGTTTAAAGAAAGAAAAATGAACTCAGAATGGCAAAAATATTCAAGCAATATATCTATTCTGTATGATGGAATTCAACAGCTATTAGAATTAGTTATTTTTGAATCAACAAGCCTAGATAGTTTGCATTGAAGAATTTTTAAAGAGTTGTTGTGGGAGTTGTTTGGGTCATTAATTCTGTTTTTAATGAATTTTAAAGCAGCCAGGAGGTTCCAGACGGGAAAGAGAGCGTTGATGTCAGGCCAGTGTTGAATAGATGGGATGATATTGCTCTTGGACAAAATATGTAACGGCTGAAACAGGATTCAGATTCTGAAAGAAGATGATAGGAATGTGAAAACCAGTGGGCTTGTGGGAAGTAGATGTTGGGAAATTATTTGGAGGTCTTTTATTGCCGAAAGAAGTCTGCATGATAAATACAGAAATATTGACATAGTGTAAACAGACACCTGTGAGAAACTTGGCCTGGTAAGAAACCGCTGAAAGCTAGCTGGGAAAAGCTCTGGAGGGTCTGGAGTTGGCTCAGTAGCTGAAAATGAAGCTATTGCAGTGTTAGCCCCCCAAAATTTAAAGAAGTCCTTGGATGGGCAGTCAAAGGAAAAAAAAAAATAAACATGAGCTCTCATGGTGCRCTCTCTACTGCTGCAAGATCTTGTGCCATTCAGATGTCCATAATTCAAGAGATAATAGGTAGATTGGATAGAGYTGAGAGAAGAGCCATGGGAATGGGAATGGGGTTGGAAAACATGCCTTATAGTGGGGGACACAAGGAGCTCAGTGCATCTACTCTGTCCTAGAGAAGGCAGAGTAGTGTCACTGTCACAGCCTACAGGAATCTATGCAGGGAACAAAACTAGAATAAAAGGCTCTTAAAAAAAGCATGAGAGGTGGCCAGAGATCAAGGTAGGATAGAAATAAGCCTAGTGTTATAACACAGCTAATTCTTAACTATTGAAACAATATGAAAAAGATTATGATTGATTTTAGAATTCATTTCAAAATCAAGTTTTAGTACTTTTCTAAGACTTGCATCCTGCTTTAAGCAAGTAATTCAAGGAAGCCCAATGTCCTGTGTTGCACAGGAAATCAGAGTACATGAGTTATTATTTGGCTTCTACAATCCATTAATCTGTTATTTATAATTGAATTGAAACCTGTTTTAGAATGATTCCTGCTTTCTTTGCTCCCCCTGGGTTGATAGTCAAGTATTGATGTTAGTTTTAGAGTAGAGTCAGCACAGAAAACTCAGCCCTACTGTCTTTATTCCAGCAAAATGCAACGGCTTTTTCTCCTCCATTACAAAATGGTGCTGATACGATGTCATTTTTTACTCTGCTGTTTGATTCTTGGGCAAAATCGCCCAAGACCAAGTTGTGCTCGCTGGTCCGCATCCAGACGAATGACCCAGGGACACTGGTATTTAGCAAGTGCCCGTATGGCAGCTGCGTCTCTGCTTGCCCTTGGCTGAACGCCTTGCCCAGCTGCAGCCCAGGGCTGCCCGGTGCCAGGGCCTGGAGCTGGGCGGGAGAGCAACAGATTGGAGAGCACGAAGCAAAGGGCTGAGCAGAACCTGATCTGCACAAGTTAGCAGCCACAGTCAAGCGGAGTGAAAAAGCGAACCACCACGGAAGAAATCATTTAGAAAATAGCAGATGCTTCCTTGTTTGTCACACCAACCCCAGGCCAACACATAGCGTCTTTCGCCAATGGTTTGCCCCAGATGTTTGAATTGGGCAAAGCCTCCAGAATTCCCTTTAGGACCTCTCCTAAGAGATGAAAGCCTTCAGGTTCTTTGGAGTGGTCTGCAGCAAATTATTAATCTGTTAATCGGTTAGAAATCAAAGTAGAAACAGGAATGCAGCAGTCTGGTTTTGTACCTGACTGCTCTGAAGATCTCAGCAAGGTAGGCTCACCTCGCTTGGGTGAAAAATGAAGAAAACATGATATACTTGAAAATCAGGGTCCCCAAAGGCAGTTTTGGAGCCCTTAGTTAGTGTGCAGCCTCTTGATCATCACAGCCATTTCAGAGCTCATTCTTGTGTCTGACATTTCTCACAAAAAGCATTTATCCACCCATCCAACATGTTGTCACCCCAGACAGTGCCTGTTCTTGTGTCTGTTTTCATGCTCAAATTGCAAATAGCTACCTCCCAAAGCGTCTGCCAGTCCCCTGTCCTCAAAGGAATCGTACAGGAATTGGTGCGCTCGGGAGAAGGATTTCAGCCATGCTTGGTAGGCTGCTTTGAAATATTTTGCTTTTTTGCCAGGCAAGCTGAGACTGGCCTCCTCAGTGACAGCCCTTCCACATCTCCGTGTTGTTAGAAATGCATTTGTAGGCTTTCACAGGTCAAACTTGACTTCCTTTTCTCCGTTAACGATCAGATAATAACAATATATCAGCTCCTCCGGGAGGATTTTTTTTTTATTATTGTTTTTTCAAACAAGTGAGTAACCTGGGGGTTTCTTAACAGGAAGGTGCAGGCTGGTGAAGTTTAGCTTCTGTTTTGGGGTTTTTTTTTTCCCTGTTCTAGGAAGAAATGCCTGAATTTTACCATGATGTATTAGACCACGTATGGAAGCCCTCAGCTCCTTGTCTTGCCAGAAGAATGGTCACTAGATATGTTTTTTACATGCCTTAAATTACATTCGATTACATTGATGCTGGTGATACAAATTTTACTTGCTCCAATGAGGCAGAAAATATATTTTGCTCTCATTTGCCCAGATGAGGCAACTTATCAGATACTTACATGGGACTGAACAGTCTATCAAGTTGCAGCCGTAAAACAAGGGATTTTGAAAACTAGGATGTAAAATCCTACACTTTCTTAAACTGGCCATTTTGTATGCAACTTTTGCAGCTTGGCTTCCAGATATCAGTATCAATTCATTACTGCTTTTTTCCCTTTCGGTCCAAAATGATAGTTCAATAGGCAGTGGAACAGTTGCATTACATGGACGCTAGTGTTCTTCACTGGTGGTGTTTTATTAACCATGGAAATCGATGGGAGAGGAATGTTCTCGCCGGTCCATGCGTGTAACCATTGGCGCTGACTGGGGGGAATCATGCCTTTAGGTTATGTTTGTCAGTCCTCTTGCTGCTGCATTATAGGATGTAGCATCCAAGTGATCAGCTTGCTCCAAATCACATTTTTGGCTTCCATTTATTTGCTAGGCTAGCTCCCGTGTTGGGACTGCAGAGCAACCTGTTAATAGCAAGACTAGCCATGGTTTGACATCCTGTGCTACACAAATAACTCATTATCAAGGGAAATTACTAGTCACTCACTGGGTGCTGGTCAGTTGGTGTAAAATCTACTTTTCTCCTTCTTATCTCAATGAAAAGACTGTTGGATTGGAGCATCCTCCATTTCTACCGACATCTTTGTCCTCCAGCTCTTCACCATGCCTCTATTCTGGCATGTGCCGATACTTTTCCACTTCACAAAACTGTTAATCATCTTGTGTTGGTAGTTGCAAAACCAGCTGAAGTCTCTAGTGAAAACAAAACTTTTAGAGAATTACTAATGGGCTCCAAGGAAACCTTGCTTATACTCATGCAAAATTGAAATGTGTAAAATATGTCTGATGTTTGGGATGTTGTCTATGTAGTAGAAAGTCGTAGTAGTAGAAAAAATATTGTTTTCCACACCTAGTAGAACAGTTTGAGGACAGACTATTTTCTAGAAGGGTATCTTTGATTTAATGTTTGACAGCTCTGGACCCAAACTGTCTTTTGATCCTAATGAAAATTCTGAGTTTTCCTGCAAGTTCACAGTGCCAAGGAAAGCATTTTGGCAAAGCATTTGTTTGATGCAAAAATGCAGCTTTAGGGTGAGCTAAAGCAACTGAATAATTTGATGTCAGAATATTTCAGTAATAACGAAAGAATTTTCTGCTCCCTCAGTGATTGATTCCTAGCACAAAGGAATGACTGGCTGTGGAGGATGATGGGCGAGCCATGGATATAATTCGCCTTGACTTTAGAAAGGCTGTTGACACTCTCCCGCCGTGTCCTCATTTGGAAGCTGAGGAGCTATGAGGTGGATGCACGGACAGTTAGATGGGTCGAAAGTTGGCCAGGCTGCCAGGCTTCAAGAGAGATAATCAGTGGCTTGATGTCCAGTTGGTGCCAGTGAAAAATGGAGTACCTTAGTGGTTGATACTGGGGCTGTTACTCCATGTCCCTACTGACAACCTGGTTGATGAGGCAGGATGCATCTTCCGTGAATGTGCAGCCAGGGGTAAATTAGGGGGTAGGGGATGATTGTGACAAGCCAAAGAGTGGACCTTCATTTGAGAGGGACCTTGAGAAACTTGACTATTGAGCCAAAAGCGACCTCATGAAATTCAACAAGGAGTGTAGCGCAGTGGTTTTGCTCCTGGGGCCAAATAACCCCATGCATCAGCATAGGCTGTGAATTGACTGGCTGGACAGGAGGCCTACTGAAAAGTGGGTGCCAAGCTGAATGTGAGCCAACACTGCACCGTCATCATGACTATGGCAAACTGCATCCTGGGCTACGTTAGGAAGAGTAAGGCTGGCAGATGAAAGTAAGTTTTTAATCCTCTCTACTCAGTGCTGGAGAGGTCACCCCTGAAATACTGTGCTTTGGGCCCCCCGTTCAAGAGGGATGTGGACACAGTGGGGCAGGCCCCATGGCGGCTGCCAGGAGGGTCGGAGGTCTGGAGGACACGAGCTGTGAGAGGAGATGGAAGGAGCTGGGCTTGCTGAGGCTGGCAGAGCTGGGAAGAGGTCTGCCTCTTGGTGGGAAAGGAGCCTGGCACTTTCTTCCACCCCCAAGAAGACAAAACAAATTGAGGAACTTGCAAACGTATCCAGAAAAGGAACAAAAGGGAGAAAAACAAGTTTTGTCCAGAGCTTGAGAACAGTTGCTTTTTTAAGAATACTGTTATGAAAAGATTTCAGGAGGAAGCTCGTGGGCCAGTTCTGTATTTGTGGGCAAGTCATCGTGCTTGGCAGGCTCCGTTGGACAACTGGCATCTAGAAAGAGCAGAATTAAATGAAATCTGTCAGAAGGTGGGTAGCCACGAGCTAGCTGAGAGCAGTAGCTGACCCGAGATGAGGGGGAAGGCCCACCACGTTGCCATGCCCCGCCGCAGAGGAGAGCGGGTGCAGAAGACTGACGAGGCTGTGCTGGTTACTCAACCAGTGTTGTGTCGACCTCCTTAGTAAAAATTGCAGTTGTCTTAACAGAAGTGATACCCATCACCTTTGTTTCACTTACTGATAGACTTGTGGCATGCAGTGTCTCCAGTTTTTAAATTAGCTGGTTTTTTCAACCCACTTTTTTTTTTCTTGCAGTAATGAGCGCTTCCAAAAACCATTGACTTCTGAGTAGTGGGATATGTTTACTACGGCTTCAGATTTTAAATAAACAGCTTAGAAATGTAAACAACACTTTAAAAAAAATTAACTATTGAATGTAGCTGTGACTTTTGCAGCCTGCAGCTGTGGTAAAAAAAAATGGAAGGGTTCGTTTCTTCCTGAGCAATTAAAAACCTGATCGTTTCGTTTCAGGGTTAGATATTTATCAAGACAAAATACCCCAGCAAGAAGCAATACTTCATACGATGACCACCACGTGAGGAAAATAGGTCAGGCAGGATCAGCTCTGTTGCCACGGCAACTGCTTAATAGCCAGCGGAAAAAGCTAACTTGATGCATAAGTGCTATTCCTTTACGTGAGTTTTATTGTTAGGTCTTATTTTTACGATGACCTGATGGCGATTGAGATGAAAACAGTGTCCACCTTGCTAATCCTCCACCTGTAGCTGGGCATCGGGCTTGGGCTCTCTATATGTTTCCGCACCCTCCGGATGGTGATTTGCGCACGAGTGCGTTTGCATCCGGAGGGTTTATGGGGGTCTCCTGCTCCCGGCAATGCTGCCGTCGCTGCAGCTTTACAGGAAGATCGGACTGTAGGTGCTTGTAGCCACCTTGACTTAGCAAAGCGAGGGTCTTTTTTTTTTAGCACAGTGTGTACTTCTTATTCAGAGACTGATCTCAAGTATTAAAGCCACATGATAAAATGATAAACAAGAAAGTATAACTCCTATGCTCAAGGAGGTCAAAGTGGCAACAGAGCTTACATAAGCTGGTTTTTTATCCTTTTTATTTGTACTGGCTAGAATTGAAAGGACTCGATAAGATTCCTGAAACTAGAGGAGTCTTTGTGCAAGAAAGATGCCTGAGACTTCAAACTATGTATTCAAAGTTACCATGGGAAGATCTTTTCCTTTATTCCCAGAACGCACAGAGTCTTTTTGATGAAGCTACAAAGAGAAGACCTTGGTGTGCAGCGTTGCAAAAGAGAAACATGAAGTAATTTTATTAACCGAGCTGTTGCATTGCACTGACAAATTCCAGTTGCTTTAGGGAGACGGCGAGTGTTGCTTGGTGCTAATCACATCTGGTGCAGCAGCGAGTCCTAAGCACCAAGGCACAACATTAAAAGAAATTAGTCGCAATCCGGAAGAGAAATGAAAATATGAGTGAAAGTCAGGAACTAGTTAAGAGTGTATGAACTTGGAGTCTCCTTTTTTTTTTAATGAAGTATTTGTTGAAGTCTAACTTTGCTGTAAAGTTGATTAATATCTAGTGAATGTTTTTGCAGTGCAGAGACCAAGTATTTTGCACAAGGCTGTTGGCTTGATGAAAGCAGCCCTCTGTTTGCCCCTTTCTACTGGCACTGATCGTGGTAGTACCAGTCGCAATTGAGAAGAAAGCTTTGTCAACCGGGGTGAGCAAAAATTAAAGTCAGGTATTATTTCTTGACATTACTTAATTGGCATTCCAGTGCTTGCTTTATTTGTTGTAAGCCAAAAAGACCTGATACAGATTTACCAAGGCAGGCGTTTTCATAATTCTTACTTAAATACATTTAGACAGATATGAAGAAGAGATGTTTTTTGCCTCTGCTGGAAAAGGCTAGTCAGTACTTTTGAAGAGAACCTTGGTGAAAAAAAGAAATCCCATCTGTTTTAGTAAGCAAACTTGCATATCAAAGGCTTTAGCCTTCATTTCATCTTTCCTTATGGACGGCTGACAATTATCACATTGCCCAGCTAACCCAGCTATGGATGAGAAGGGGACTGCTGGAAAAATGGAAATTGCTGTGCCGCTTCTCCCTGAGATCACTTTTCTTTTAATTATTATTTATTTCCCAGGCCATATGGTAAATCTTTGCTTAAAATACAGTTCGACAAGAACAAAGAATTCTTTAAGAGTCTGATTAGCTGTCGCCTCAGTTAACTCTTAATAAACACAAAAGCCTTAAGAGGTGCTCGTTTGAATAAAGATCACGTAATCCTGTTTTGCTCATTGGAAATCCTTTTGGGATTAATACATGTCTCGGTATACTTTTGTTCAAGCAAAAATGAATTAGTACTCACTGGCTCTTAGAAGCTTTGAAATAAAATGAATTATTGCTTCCTCTGCAAATTGGAACCGTACATATTGGAACATAAAACACATGAACTGGGCTACATCCTTCTGACGGAGCGCTTTTAATCTTCATTATTAATCTGCATAATACAGTTGTTGACTACGAATAAACCCTGTTGTTGAATGCAAAACAAACCACCCTGAGATGGAAAATATGGCCAGGGTCTTTAAATGGATGTTGGAGCAAAGCAAAACGCAGGAGCACATACTGTAACTCTGAGCTGTATTAGAGTTTAAAGGCCAAATGAAGAGGTAAAGAACTGGGCATGCTTTCAGAAAACAGCTCATTAAACTTCAGCTCTGAACTAGGCTGTCTGTTAGGAGGCATGCAGTAAGGCTCCCCTTTGATACTTTTTGGCAGGGCGTATCACGTCTAATTTTGGATTTGACATTGCATCAATACTGTAGCTTCTGCCAGAGACGTAAAGCTGAAGACTGAGCCTCATGATAGAAGAAGCCGCTAGCTTGGTATCTGGGTGCAATTAGAGGTGTGAGTGAAATATTGTGATAATACTGCGTTATAATCGCTGGATAATGGCTCATAAGAAAAATAGATTCTTTCTGTGTTTACACTGTGTCTCTGTGAAGCGATTACTATGAAGGACACTTTAAGTGTGTTATCCGAGTGCAATCCATTCCTATTCCTTCGTATCCTTCAAGCAAAGCTGTATTTATTTGTCTTGCCCTTTCTTGTTGAGTTATGCCTACGGCTTGGCAAGCTCGTCAATAGTTAATCTGGCGGGTAAAAAGAGAAAATTGACTGTAACAAATATTTGAAATACATCTTCTGTCAAGAAGATGGCTTAGGGAGCTTTTATTTCTTCTTTTCTCAAGGTAGCTGCTTCTGCTCCTTCCCTTGATATCCAAACAAAATAACCTCTTAGAACTACTGAAGGCTGTCGATGGAGCCAGGAGCACAGGCAGTATCTCAATTTTTTCCTCAATTATTTTTTTCTATCATCGAGTTTAACTTTCACTGGTTTTAGTTATGTAGTACCTCTTAAGTCATTAGTGTTGGTTCTAGAGGAGGTGGCCAGCTGGCATGAGGTGCAGTAAGGAGCAGCACATGGACATGATTAACACTTAAACACCTCTGATGCTCTGAGCTGGCTTAGTTTTTATTCTTCCTGCTCACGTTAAAGCACTAACACAAGCATGGTGTTTAGCTATTTTTCTGAGTAAATTGCCATACTGTTTTGATACTTGCCAGTAATATCATCTTTGGAAATATCGGTATGATAGGGAATAGGATTTCTGGCTTGTGCTATAATAGCAGCAGATTTCTAAATTTTATCTAATTTTCTGAGCGTGGGCAGTGAGATTCTCATAATGTTCTGGGCACTGGTTATATAGTATGATGGATGGTGGTGGCTCATAAAGCTTGTCCTGCTACATACCTAGCTGTCTCCGATGTTTTCTGTACTTGGTCCTCACTTGTGTCCTTCCAAACATCGCATCTGTCCCCTGGGTTGTCTTCTCCTCTCTCTTCTGTAACTAGGAACAAGATGAATAATATGATGATTTTATTTTTCTGTTTAAATAACCCGTAGTATGAATTTGTTATGGTGGCATTGTACGGTGATGTTGTGACAACAGGAAGGATACTTGCACGTGCAAATGTGAAGATGGTTTTCCAAAAGGAAAACACACTAAATATGGCAAGTTTGGGGGGTTTGCTTATTTATTTATTTATTGGCGGTATGCTGGAGCATTACAAAGGTCTTAAAACGTATCTTCATTCAAGTCTCTGAGCAGAGTACGCATTTTCTACCTGCTAATTGTTGTGCTGTGTATTAGCAGAGTACAAGAAAGATTAACTGTAAAGCCTTTAACGTGATTAGAAAGAGCTGTTTAGATGTGTATCTCACTTATGATTAGTAATTGTCTTGAGACTTGGCAATCTGCCTTATAGATGCAAATAATAGTCCCCCTTCAAAATGGTTTAACAAGCTGAAGTATGAAGATACAGCAAGTATTGATCTAAAGATAGAAAAGTGTAATTAGTAGAAAATAAATTGGTACAGAAAGTATCCATTGGTCTACAACAGTAAACCTCATTTAGAAGCTTGTATTTTTATGTAGTGTCCTGCTGAATAAAATGACCTTATTTGATCACTAACTTCCCACAGATTATAGGTTTGGTAAATTGGTTATTTCGTCTTCCTTGCTCCTAGTTTATGGTGTCTCCCTTTGTGCTCTAATATGTATGAAAATGTTCCCTAAGTGATGTGGGCTAATTTTCTAATGACTTTGTGCTTACCGCTCTCGTCCATGAGCCTGTGAATGCCTGCGGGAGAGGTTTTCTCGGTTAATGAGCTGCCTAGACAAAAGAAAAGGCTATTAATGAACTAAGTTTTCTCCTTCATTGAATTAAAACTCTAGAATTCATGTTGATTTGAACAAAACAAAGAATCTGGCTGGTATTTGGGAGCTTCCAACTAAAGTGAAACGAAGGGTAAGCATAGGGGACATTCATCAAACTGGAGAAAAAATGGAGCTCTGCTTTTAGCCAAAAAGCTTCTCACCTGGTAGATCCAGATGTAGTTCTTTCTGCATGCTCAGGGTGACCCAAACCTGCTTCTCGAGGCAATGTCCTAACCATGGTGCTACCAGATATTCTGATTGGGGTATTCTTAGTCTGTCCTGGCGAAGAGACTCCATGTGAAGAGATCCTCCAAAAGAAGTGCAAATCAATGTCTCCTGAGATGTGGTAAATGCGGGGGTTTTTTGTTTGGTTGGGTTTTTTCCCTCTGAGGAAGAGGAGGGAATCAGATATGAGTCTTCCAAGTGCTGTGATAAGCTCTGTCATGCCAAGTGCAAGGGAGGGCCTTTTCCATGCTTATATAGTCCGGGAGAAGAACTTCTGCCACGTGGCAGATTGAGGTAGCAGTTATGAAATGCTTTTGAATGGCCAAAACTGCATTACTATATTTTAATGAATATTTTACTTGGAGAAGTAAGTATTCTTGGCTTTCTCGAGCAACGGTCAGTTAGGTTTAATCAAAGTGATGGTTTTGTTTCATTTTTAAAGTTAGAGCTTTTATTTGTTGCTTGCACTTCGTCTTGGGATTTGTAGAAAAGCTTCCTGATCTAAGACAAGTTTTTTTTCCCCAGTAGCATCTTCATGCTGATGCATTAAGATAAAACTCTCATAAGTAGGAATTTGGTCAGAAAATGATTGCTCAGAGTGAGGGTGAGAAGATGAAGGTACAAAGATATGTCAGGCTGGCAATAATATATCATCTCCAGAGAACCTGCCTGCTAGTAGAATGTGTGTTAAAATATTCTATTAGGTTAAATCATTTCAAACTATATGTGTTTAAACAGCTCTGCAAAGTATCTTCAAAACAGCAAGCTATCAGCACCATGACAAAATGGAGCACGCACATAAAATTTTCAATACTAAGCCTTGTCTGGAAGCTTTTGTAGTTGAATTGGAGCAGGCAGTGAATGAAAGCAGTTGTTTGAGGTTATGCACCAGAAGGCTGCTCAAGTCTAGAAGAAGACCTGGGTTTTCTGGATATTAGGCCCTGTCCTGTCGATCGAGACACGCTAGCTTGAATCTTTTGGTGAGCATAATATCAAATCAGATGTGGAAAAAATTAATCTGAGGCACGTGGGATGGGAAAGAGGGAGAAAAGGTGAGAAGGTGCATATGGACAGCATTTTGGAAGAGAGAAAAAACAAATTATAGCAGCTCCATTGGCCTGGATTCAGGGAGACAGCTATCCACAGCAAACTCAAGGATGGGTTTCATAGTCTTAAATATATGTTAAAGTTCTGTTCCAAGTGGGAATAGATTTTAAATGCTAATTGAGTCTCCTTTGATGCTCTATGTTCGTTCATCAGGAAAGTAATCACATAGATAATTTGACTGTCTGGCTAGGATTGCCTAACTTGAAATGGTATCTTTTTTGGTTTTTATTTCAGGGAACCAATTCTAATTTCACATAGGTTCTGCATTCTTATTAATGTCAATAGAAATTAAACTTGGGTAACAGGGTAAAGTGCACTTCAGTCACATTACTAATGGGAGCGTTTTTTCCTTTGGTCACTCAAAAAAAAGCTCAATAAATAGAGCCATTTGAGCACAGATCAACTAAGTGTTTTTATGTCCAGAGACTAGTCTTTTTTTTTTTCCTGTGTCTAGTACATTTGCAAATCTTAATGATCATTTTATGCATTTGTCCTCTACTTTCATGGGATGAATTTTTAATGCACAGGCAGAAGGTGACAGTTTTATTGCTTTTATGAGCATCAGGAATGCATTCTAAATTCAATTATATACTGTCTCTGGAAACATCAACACAACTGACTTTTCAATAAATACAACTCATAGATTGCTGAAAAATAAGGACAGTAGTTTCCAGACTGACTTTAACTGTGGGAATCAAGTAGCATATTACACATGACATAGAAAAATACAAGGTAATGCATACTGGGAAGAATAATTTAAACTTCTTGTAGATGCTGATAAATCGGCATAATTATTTCTGGAAAAAGATCAAGGGGTTGCTACAGCTCAGTGAAGAGAAGCTCATAATATGCCTTGGCAGTTCACAACACAATTAGAAATATCTATTTTAAAGTGTAGAAAAAAAAAAAAGAATGGGAATTATATGCCATGAAAATGATCTCACAGAACATGCTTACAGGAATTACGATGTTGAATTGTAGTTTAGATCAGGAAAAATTGAGCTGAGGCTAGACTGTCCTCAGGGAGACGGTAAAAATACCTAACTTTTAATAATTTAGAATATTACAGCTGTCTTCCTGGGAATTAATATTCTGTTAAGCCACTAGTGAGGATGCTAAGGAGAACCAGTTGGCTGAAGCGTGGTACAAATCAGCAAGATACTGACTTAAATAAGAAAACGCAAATCCTAAACATCTCCTTTTTCCTCCATTGGAGGAAATCCTAGTTGTAATCCATGGCTGGGATTTACAGATGCATTTATAAATCCAAGCGTATGGGGCTTAGGCTCCAAATGCCATTACGAATCCAGGAGCTTTTGTTCCTCTGTTTTAGACGAACGAAATTTTTTATGTCAGATTACAACTGACAGGTTAATATAACACTTCCATAAATTCCCACCTTTCATAAACAACCTGGTCTCAGGTTGTCAAACAGCGAGGCTTTCCAGCGGTGCTAAGGTGTTTAGCTCAGAGGGAATGGAATCATTCTTTTGCCGTGACATATAATTGCGTATTAATAATGTGAATAAAGCAGTCATCCTCCGAGTCGTCCCGTAATCTCGTTACTAGGCTAAAAAAATTATTTGCAGTCACTTAACATGCATCACTTTTGGCTGACTGTCTTGAAAATAAGCTTTTCTCTTGCTGTACGATTTCTGAAACGTGCCGAAAAGCGAAAGCGAATAGCTCGCCGTAGTGCCCCATCCCATGGATGAGTGGGCTATGGCTACCAGATGTCTAAGCTACAACTGCAAAGTAACCATCTCCTTAAGCACAGCCTCTCCAGATCTGCCTTCCCGTTGCGTTCACAGCCACTGAGCTCAGTTACAGCCTCCATAGACACGTGCCATTCTTTTGGGTTTTTTTTTTCTTGGAGAAAGACCAAAGCATGTCTTCATAAAAGAAACTCAACCTTGTCTTGGAGGCTCCCAAATGAAGAAGACTCTATCCCTGATGAAGCTGCTGTAGTGCTTTCCTTCCTGCTAGGAGCCTGGAAATGAGAACAGATCTCAATTTATCTGATTTTTAATTCCCATACCTAACTTTTCTTCATCTGTAAGATGGAAAAGATCTTCACCATCTGACCTTTTTCCCATGTAGGTAAAAATTGCTCTGAATTCATATCAAATGATAAGCCCTCCTCCTCCCCCTGTGGCTTAGGGTAGTTGTTGTGGTCTCCTCTGAGCTCTTCCTAGTATTTTTAGCTTTTTTGTGATACAGGAACAGGACACTGTATCTGTTGGGCTGTCCCAGTCCTGCCTGTAGTTTCAAGATTATTATTCTGCATTTGAGAACCATTATTCCAATCATAGTGCCAAACCAAGCTCTTCTGGAGGAGGTTATGGGGGAGGGCCAGGATATCCTGTTTTAAGTCGATGCTTCCGTGCTTGCTTTGATGCTGTTGCCGTAATCTGCATGCCTATTCCGAAAATGAGTCATTGCGTACTTGGAATATTAAAGTGCATTTTATTAGACATTAATCACCGGGGAGGGGAGTAAACTGCCTCATCTGAAAGCTTGAGGAATGATCGTCAATAAATTGAAATGACATTGAACTAGAAATGGATTTTTGGGAATTGCTTTCAACAGCCGTTGCTCACTTCTTTTAACTATATTTTGATATCTGTCAGTGAGTCAGTTTTTAATTAATCTTAAGCGTTTCCTCCTAAACATATATAGCGGTATTTTGAATCAAGAAGCCACATTGCCCTGAATAAATCCACATACACTAAATCAGCACATTTGCCTTTGTCAGCCAGAGCCATAATCTTATCATGACAACCGTCTTTCTATGAAAAAGAAGTTGACTGGTATAAATTGTATTTCTTAAATAATTGTTGATAGGTCCTAGATTAACATTTTCATTGGCATTAATCTTAGGTAAATCAGTAGTTCTCAGGGTGACTTCTGCTCTTCCCAGTTCTTTGAAATTTGTCTAATTCTCTGAGAGCTCTTAAAGTGTGCAGAGTTTTTCAACTGTCGTACTTATTTTATCATATAATTGTACAGGTATAATATGTAATCGAATGAGTCCAAGACTTCTTTCATATGACCTATAGTCAAGGAGGGGACATCACAGGAGTCAGGCTGTTGACTAATAGCAGAGGGAGCCCAGGACCCTATATTTGGGGGATGCAAACGATCTCTTTCCCTTTTCCCATAGTGTGATGTCCACAGCGATCTTTACTTTGAGGATAGGCTCTGATCATAGTTGGTGTCACGGGACACTGCCATGGGCCCATAGGACGTGCAAGGCACATCCTCTGTTACATTGTCTGGACAGCGTGCTTCCAAATCCAACCTTGGGTAGTGTTTGCTCATAGATCTCATCACTTGTCTGATATTCCTGGTTGGATGACAAAGTTTCCAGGAGATTGCCCATCACATGCTTGTTGCATCTACTGCGGCCTGAGTGGCTCCTGTATAAAACAATCTCTGCCAAATCACTGTAAAGCATATACCCATCGCTAAGTGTAGCTTTTTCTCCCCTAACCCTTAATATTATGTTACAAGCTTGACAAACTATGACAACGTGTCTGTAGATCATGCATTACATCTGCTGACCTCATGTGGTCAACCCCTGTGTAACTGCAAATCCGCTGCTTGCAAGTGGAAATCTTGTAACAGCAGGCTTTAAGCATCCCATTAGCTTCATGTGATCTTAAACCTGTATGTGTATAAGTAAGAGGAACCCCATAAAGTCCCTCAGTATTCAAATCTCTCAACGGGCCGTAAGAACGGGCATCCTGAGCCAGGCTCACCCAGTATCCTGTCTCTGATGGGACCTGGTAAGAGAAGATTGGAAAAGTAAGAATAGAAAAACAGAAAGCAAGAAAGCAGGGTAGCAAAAGTAATGTGCTTTCATATGTGATAAATGAAATATATCCAGGAACCTAATTAGCAGAAGTGGCTCTTTTTGGATGTTGTATTATACTAATGAGAATTAGTTATGAACAAGGTTAGAGTTTGGCGCTGAGCAACATGATGCGTGAGATAACAGGGGAAGCAGTCCGTGGGTTGCTATTAACTGATATTTACTGCACTCTAAACATATGTGTTTCTTAAATGGTGTAGAAACTTCCAAGCAGCTAAAAGAGCCATTGCTCTAAGGAGCTTTCAATGTTGAGATGAAATTCGGCATATCATATGGCACGAGCTCCGAGGGTTAAGTGATTTCTTTACACTCCCACAATGATACCCAAATGGGGATTTCTGAACTGAGACCAGAAGAGGAGCAAACATGTTTACTGTGATTGCGCAGCCATAAATATGGAAGAAATCCCGTGTTTCTCTGTTAGCTGGCTGGCTCTTTGGAAAACGGTTGTCTTGGAACTGGAGAGGGCATTTCTTTCTTTTTAGACATGTAACCTCAACGCATTTGAGTACATGTTTGCACTTCCTTCACCAAGACATTGCTTCCGATAAAGGGATTTATGTGGCAGTGATTCTGTTTTGTCTTAGCGCATAGAGAGGGGTATGTGGTGAGGCATGCCCGTACTTCTTTTAAATGTGTTCTTTTTAGAAAACCTTGATGAATAACATTAAGGAGAAATTAGATAACTGTGTGTAAATGGAAGAGCAAAGAGTCAGTACCAAAAATGAATAAGACTACTTCCTACCTTTTAGATCCATATGCCTCATAATTTATTTTTCACTGATGTGCTTGTGGTCTAATTTCCTTTCTGTTTACTTCATATCGGCAACAGAAGACCTTATGTTGTGTCTCACCACTTTCCATCTGCAGCAGCAGTTCTTAAATTGGGCCTACCTTTCCCTATTTCTCCATCCAAATACCATGTTGCCTCAAGAAAGACCCATTAAAAATTCCCCAACACTCATGTTTCGAAACCCTTTTTATCGCTCTTCTGCAACATAACATAGGGAGAAGCTTTAGAAGTTCAACCGTGGGCAAAAGATCGTTGGGTACGAAGGCATTTTTCTTACTCTCTTAGCTCAGGATTGCAATATTTGTGTGCCAGTCGAGATTCATTTTTGGGACAGAGAGGCAGGTATGTAACACACTGATATTGTGTAATTTGTTGATTAACAAATCATTAAATGAATTGATAGAAGTTAGTGAAGCTTTGTGGTTACAGCGGAAAAAAGTAATGGAAAAATAGGACAGAGTTGCGCATCTGTGGCCGTTTAAGTGGAGAAAGAGGGATGCAACCTTCAGAAAGCAGGAGCAGTGCAGCTGAGCCGATCCGATGTGTGTTGGCTCGAGAACGGCTGCAAAATTTCCCAAGAGTTTGCTCTCCGGCACGAGCGGCCGTCGCATGTGTCAACTGAAGTGCTGCCAGTCTGCCTTACCGCTGGCCAAAAAGTTTTCCTCCCGTCTCCAAACCGTTTTGTAGCTGGCGTGCATCGCAGATCGCGGGATGTCCGCGTGGGCTGCTGTGGCTGGACCCGTGCTCGCTCTGCCGTTAATCCAAAGCAGAGATTTGGCTCCAGTTTAAGGGCTAAGCAGCTTTGTTAGCGTGATGCCGTGCCCCCAACAAGCATTTGGTATTAGCCTAAGTGTAGCATTGCACTAGCAAAATCTGGGCCAGGTCTTAACACAGATGGGAGCCAACGTTGGGGTTAGAGCCCTTAGTTGTACGTGGCCGCTCTTCAAATACAGAGGAAACAATAAGTAAAGATCGCTTGACAGTCACTGAGCAGAGTTTCGTTTGATACCTTAAACTGTCTCCTCAGCATGTGCTTTAGTTTTTATTTTTTCCGCTCGCCGTTGTATGCCTTTCCTGTTTATAATATTTTTGAGATTATGGGTTTTTTAAGCAATTGAATTTTCAAATCTTATATCGAGTCTCTCCAGTTTATTTGATTATTTCTTCAATACAATCTGAACCGCTTGAAAATCTTCCATGTTTAATTCATTTTTAGCTGCATTCTGTTTCCAGCACAAAACATGCTGCGAAGGTTTGCTGTGCATAGCAAATTTTTGACTCTTGAAATGTAAAAGATGGAAAAAAACCCAACTGTATTGCAAATTTTAAGATTAAATCCTTCTTCTATTTTCTTTTAACTCAATAGCAGGACCTAAAGGTATACTGGAGAAAGAGAACTGTGCAGAATTGTACCAATTTGAAAAAAAGAAAAAGAGGGAGGCTGGGAGAGGTGGTGTTTTCCCAAGCCTAGTGCCCCAGTGGATTCGTGGAAGTTGCTTCTCAAGGCAAGCCCCCGCTATTTTTTGCAGCCCACCAGAAAGCAGAGGATGCCCATGGCCTGGCTGTTCCTCCTGGACCCCATGGTGGTGCATGGGAGACACTTCCACCCCGCCTTCCCGCGAGCCATCAAAGGTAGCAGCACTCCTCTACACAAGGACAATTGCGGGAGCCGTCCCAAGAGTCAGAACAAAACTAGTCTGAAATAGGGAATTAAGACAACCCACCATCTGTTAGCCATCAGAAGTTCACAGAGGATAAATGTCCCGAATTACAACCCCAAATCACTAATGCCTGCGACCGGCAGATGAGCACTCTGCAGAGAGAATGACTTTTCTTAAGATAGGAAGGGACTGGCTGGCTGTGTATTTTGTGCCTCTGGCAAATCTGGAAGTCAGCGCTCCTCTTCTGTCTCCAACCGGGTATTAATTATTCAGAGCTGCTCTGTGGTTGTGCAGGTTAACAACTTTGCTTTCGCTCTTCGGTGTGTTCAGTTCGAAGCACTGAATTAGGTAGCTAATATGTTATGGATGCTTTGCTGATACACGTGCCGGGTGCAGGTTCAGGTTAGCCTGAGGTTCGGGTTAGGGTCTCACCAAGGCTACTTTTCTGTTGGAAGGTTTGAAATGTCTCTCTCTGAGGCACCCAGAGCAATTTGTGGTATTATTTTCATTTGTATGCACATCCAGTTGCTGTAATTTTACCCCGTGAAGAGGAACAAGAGCTTTGTAGACTCTGCTGCCTCTTTTCATAGCTTATTTCCCTCTGTAGGGTCTAACTAAATGGGTTCCTCGAAGACTCTTCTCAGTGACCATCTGCTGATCAAAAGTACTTGTGCTTTGACTCGTCCCTCTGGCTAGGGGTGAATCATCTAAGACACATTGATCCAGAGTGAGAAGTTCAAGATTGCCCCTGAAGCCAATTCCGCTGTGTTTCGTTGCATGCGGCATGTAGTTACTCTGCCAGACTCTGGGTCACCCCTGCAAACCCACTACTTAGGTCAATGCCGAGAAGGTTTTCCGTTTTATTCTTTTGCTGCAGTTGGAAAACTCTTCTGATTCGTCCCAAAGTAATTAACCACCAAAAATACAGATATATGTATTTTAATGCTCGCTTTGTGAATCACACAGACTCAGTTGATTTGCAACACGTTTGTCAGGGAGGAATTTTTTCACCGATGCCTTTGCTTTGGTGGGTTTGAAAGACGTTGTCTGGGAGGAGGCAACATGCTTGCGATTCCACTTATCTTAAAAACATTCCCAGCATGTTTTTTTTTTTTCTTGGATATAATTATGAAGACAGAAACCTGCAGTAATCTTTTTAACGTACTCGTTTAGTGGCGCTGCTTAAAAGGAAGTAGGCGGGAAGCAGCGTTAGAGGAGCGTAACAGCAGCGAACATTGCACAGCAGACCCTGTGCTTTTGGAAATAGTATTGTCGGTGTCCTCATGAAAGAGATATTATTATGACAATTTGCTGTCAAGTGCAGGAGACATCTGTTAGAGACAAAACGCCTGGCTTGAATTGTTTTGGAAGATGCAAATATCTAATTTGGAGAGAGGCGACAAAGTGGACCGTGCATGCAAACACAACCTGCCGCTCCTTTAAACTGTCAGGTAACGTTGTCTGCAGAACACTAATCGATGTTTAAAGATCTCTTTTAAGGCACAGCTCAAGAAGCAGCCACAAACATCTTTCTTCTTCTAGTTATGGCATTTGCATCTTTTATGAGATAATGGTGTTTGTGATAGTTTGACTTTATTCCATTACTGCAGTGATGCGTTTATTGTTCCAGTCAAAATTCATAATAATAAGTAGTCAGCCCAGATGCATTTGCTTGAGGATTTTCCACAGAGCCAGAAGGATTTTGACTATATTGCAAATGCAGGATCATAGAAATAAAACACATAGGGTGCAGTGGTGTGAGGCTTCTTGTGACAGATATTGTCTTTTAATAGCCTGTAGAATAATTTTGGAGGAGACAGGGGAGCTGGGAGATACAGAAGCTTTTCTTTAGGTCCGTAGTTAAAATTTGATTTGCAAATATGAAGAAATACCAACTGCTACAGCAGAAAAAAATAGCATAGTGTACTCAAAAGGTAATACTAGGTATTATCTCTCCTGCAGCAAAGGCTGGTCTCTGTAGACCGCCACAAAAAGAGCACTGCTAGGCCTACGAGGCAATGCACATCCTCTGCTGTGAATTGAGCAGCCAAAAAATGTGTGTGCTTAAAGTTGTTTGATATTTCCAAAGTTGTTATTGTCCTTGAGCAGCTCTTTCTGAGCAACTGTCCTTCTCAAAATTATTGGAGAGTAGATACATATGCAATGGGTGAATGGGTTTCTATGCCTGCTAATTTCTATGCTTTTCTCTCATCTTGACAGCAACTATATATATATATATGTACTTTTTTTTTCTTTTTTAAATTGCACAGTCTTCTCAGCGACTGCAAAATGAGATACAGTAGGAGGGCTGTCTTTGAGAATGGACCCCTGTCAGGGAAAGATAGGGAGTGACAGATCTGGGGAAAAAAGTGCTCAGAATACCTGAGGAGCCTATTAAACACTCACAGCCTGCAGACCAAAATAAGGTGTCTAGCTGCATTAACTCACCCTGGGAAAAGTGGTGTCTGCTAGTACATAGTGTCCATCCCTAGTACATAGTGTCCCTCCCCATGGCTATTCAAAGGGAAATGACAAAAAAGGGTTGGCATGGATGGAAAAGGAGAGATTGTTTCGGTTTAGAGAGAGCATGTCGTGGAAATTCAGATAAAAAGGAGGTCCTGCCTTCTTTTCCCCCCTGAAGAGTCCTGTGGCACAGTCAATGAGGTCCTGTGTCTGCCAGGAGCTCCTTGGAAACGGTCCATGTGCACATTTCCAGTGAAACGGGTGCCATTTTCCTCTTGTCAAGACCCTGGTTGTGTGTAGAAGGTGAGAAAATGCTTGTCCGTAGTCAACACGCACCATGTAGCTGATAGATGGGCATCCCTCACATGGGTTCCCCATGTTGGCATCAGCGTTCGGTCCTCCTGCTGTCGGTGGACCACTTCATCCATCCATTAGTGTAGCTACTAGCCTCTCGTCACAAGAGGTGTAAGCTATTTAGACCTAAAAGAAATGTGATCCTTCACCCTTGCTTTACTTCAGCCTCTCCATCACATGAAAAAGTCACTTCATTTACTTTCTGCATCTCTCTCACTTTCATATGTATAGCAGCCCTTAGGAGATAAGGTCTATGTTATGGTTGACAGAGCTTTAAAACTGTAGATGCAGCATTTTCAGCCTCTCCGAGATGAGCAATTGCAAATGATTTTAATGCCTTTGTAGCTTTAGCCCAGCAGACAGGTCATCTGCAGCAATTGTAGAGCAGATGTATTCTCTTTTCCAAAAAGTGACATTATTTGAGCTGATTTCAAAGCTGGATGTAAATGTAATTAATGCGAGTGTGAGAGAATGTCGCTCTCCATTTCTTTTCTTCTTTTTCTCTAATACTCTTTAAGCTAAGCAAAACGTCCAGGAAATTGCTTCAGGAAAACTAGCCTTGACTTATCAATTGCATTGGTAATAGAGTAAGTATCGAGCTTCTGGAGAACTAAATACACCCTTTCTGAACTTATTTTCTGCCTCTTCTTTTCCATTTGGTGCCATAGGCACTATGTATGAAAAAAAAAATTGTTTATCCTCCAAGTAATACCTGTGCATCTGACAGGAGAGAGGAATTGGTATTTCAGTGAAAAGCTCGCAACACGAAGCAACTGTATCACTCAGCGTTTCTGCCTCTCTTGCACAGGGATTGCTATGCTGAGGCATCCAGCAACTGTATCAGCTTGAGGCCACCACTCGTAGCTGATGTCCCCATTTAAAGGAGATTATCTGACCATCTTCTCCAAAATCTTACTTTTTCTCCCCAGCAAGCCAGCATGCTCTCCAGCCACTGCACGGTGTCGGCATTGTAGCATCGCCAGGCACTTCTGGCAGCCAGTTACCCACCCAGCATCTCCAAGTACTTGTTGTCCTGGTGCACCAGGTCTCCCCTGGCTTAGCTCCACCGTGGCCTCGAATAGCGGTTTTGCTCATGCTCTGAAACCCAACATGCAACTTTTTTTACCAAGGTGGAAATGCACTTTTAAGCACTGGGCAACGCAAAACATAAAGCCAAGCCCACCTTTCCACAGCTGCTCTCATCCTCCTGAACTAGGTTAGGATTTACTCCATAACCATTTGCTCTATACGGCTGTGTTGACATGGAGCACTACGTAGCTTCTCTGAAAGCAGTGCCAATGCACTTGAGATCTTTTTTATTTTCCCTCCTGAAACTATCTTCTGGAAGATCCCATTTAAACCAATGACAACCTGCTCTCAGGACAGATTTCAAACTGGGAAAGGTAATTTCTCCTTTGTGCAGTGGGAGTATGTGCCGTTCTCCAGTACAGCATGTTCCAGTTTAAAAAGGCAAAGGGAAGACAAGATAAAGGGTTTCACAGTAAGTTATGTTTGTAAACTTTCAAGAGTTAGGCTCAAAACAATTTTCTTAGTTCCCTGGTTAAGGCCATGATGCCGATGGAACCAGCAGTTCAGTTCTGACGCAGTTTGTTGACAACTGGACAGCCGCCAGTTACATAGCATCACCAGCTTGAGTTGTTCAAAATATAGTTTTATATCCTAAATCAAGTGTCAGATCCTACTACGTATGATTTAACCTTAGCTCTTTGAGAGAAGAAAGGCACTGCTTTCCGGCAGTGCTTTAGGGCCACCCCAAATGGGGTAAAGAAAGGTCAAAAACATTTAACATTTTTCAATCTCCATTCCAATGTAGGGGTGCAAAAAAAAAAAAAAAAAAGTGTTTCAGGGAATGTAGACAGACTTAATTTCCTGCTACTGATTTATTTTGCTTTTTAAACTATGCCTACCCATCTGGCCTACAGCGGAGAGCACTGCAAAAATCGCATTTATTATTGTGCCAAGCAGTAACAAAGGACGAAGGTTTTGTTTCTCGGTTAACCCATAAGGACTGTCTGCCGCTGTCTGCAGAGCTAAGTGATCACCCTTAATGAACATCCTTTAAAAGCCTAGGCAACGTGTCTCGAAATACGCTTGGAAGGTCAATAGCTACTTTTGTGCTGGACGGAGAACAGAAGGTGTCAAGGACCCTCCATCCGTGCATCCATTTCGCTTCCAGTTGAGTGACGCTATGTTCATGCATGTCAGAAGCTGGATGCATTCTCAGAGCACTGGCATCCATGCCACTGAGTATTTTTAGGGTCAAATCAACACCTTGGATTCCAGCCAGGATTACTGAGGAGCGCTTGCTAGTTTAGGACAGGAATAGTCTCGTGGGATGAATCAAAAGTTACGTGGTCACCTACATATATTCCATACTTTTGTGCGGATGGTGATGGTAGCTAAGGATGGATGCTGCTTCTGCTCTGGTTCAGGGGCAGCTACAGGTGACAGGGGGGACTGACATTTCTTGCCTCTTCTCACCTCCTTCAGAATAAGCATGGCTTTACTTTTGCATTTGGCCTGCGATTCAACGCCGACATTTTTGCGCAGCTGATTTTCCATATTTTGGCATCCCCTGTTTAACATCCCCTGTTTAACTACGTAAAGCAGTAGTTCAGTACTGCTTGAACTATGTAGGGCAGTAGTTCAAGTCAACAAGAAAAGCTGCTGTAAAAGGCCTAGAGACAACAGCGAGTTGCCCACAGTGCCCTCACAAGGTATATGGACCATCATCGAGTGCAAAATATTTTGTAGGTGAATAGTGTGGAATATAGCAGACAAAAGGTCGTCTCTTCTAGCCAGCTTGAGCAGCTCATAACCGGTGCAACTAGTTCAGTTCTCCATTCCAAGGTCAAAGAAAAGTCAATCCAGGCTTCGGACAGAGCGACTGGAGAAATTCAGATATTGCTGTTCATCCTGTTACCCGTGACAGCTGTGAAATCGCCGTTCGGGCTGCTTATTTCAATCGCCGTTTGCAATAAAGCTTAGCGGTGTTTGTGGATTGATTTAAAAAAAAAAGAAGACGAAGAAAAGAAGAGAGAGAAAAAGATTTGGGTTTATTGGCATTTACTTTTAAAATTCAATTTCCTTATGCAGTTTTGAACAAGGGTACCACTAACTGGCAGAAATCCCTGCAGAAATGCTGTGACATCTTGTCAGTGGCAGCATCTTGGATGCTGACATCTCAGTCCAAAGGTCTGCAGCTCCTCCTGCTTGGACTTCATGGACTTAGATGTCCCTCTGGACCTGAAATGGCTCCTCATATGCTACCAGCACCAGCTTTATTCCACAACTTGGAAATTAGGTTCACTTGATCCTGCTTTTCGGGCAAGGGGATGGAATAAGTAGTTTCTTGATGAGACTCACCTGTATTTTCTGTGAGTTCTTCCATCGTAAGTAAAGAATATCTCCAAACTCAAACATCTGCTGTTCTGTTTTATATCATTTCTCAGACAATTTAACAAAATTGTAGAAAACAGAGAATATATTTTTTATCTGTTGCTGTGCTGCAAATTCTTGAAATTCAATTTCTTTCTTTCATGTCTTCTGCCCTCCTATTTGACTTTCTAGTGTTTATTTTCCCATTTGCAGCAATTTGCTCCTCAGATCTCAATTTTCACATGAGTTCAGGTACCCACATGAAAACAGTCTTCAAAATACCGATCTTCATATGTGAATATTTAAATAATACTGACAGATTTGGGAAAAGTAAGATCTATTTTAAGACCCTGTTTAATGTTGTCATGGAGAGAATGAGGGTATATTTTTATTTAACTGGAGTATCAAGCCAACCACCCGATATTATGCTGTACACGTGAGCATTTTTTCGAATCTTGTTCTTCTATCAGAGTTGTCATCAGCTCAGCCTGAATTTATGACATTTTTAAACAGGTCAATAAATGTTTTCTCTTTGCTATTTCATAAGGACATTTATGGCCCTTCATAAATGGCTATAAATCTGTGACGTTAATTTTGTAATTCTGTGACGTTATCTTGATGGTGCTAGTTTTGTCAACAGGCTGATTTTCTGATTATCTGCTCTATTGCTATGTTGAAACTCTAAACATTTCTCTTTAGGAAAATTTCCTTATTGGTTTAATGTCCTAACTTTTCAATAGTATGATTTTGTCATTCCTGAATTTAATACATATAAGATATAATACATGTAATCCATACATGCAATAGCTCACCTGCTATTTGTGCTATAATAATAATTTGTAAGAAAAAAATGATGTTAGTGAGAGCCTGAGTAATCGCATTTTTCTGCACATAGTTGGCCAGTTCTGTCTTGATTATTATTTGATACATTAAATGAAAATTATATTTATTAAACAAAAAATGGAGTCTTCCAGTTTTTATAATTCTACTGTATCGTAGCATATATTGGTTTTAAGTTAATAAAAACAAATCCTGTATTAATTGTGCTCACAAATATCCCATTAACATCCCTGGGGATTTCTTTTTGCAAGGAAGCTTGGCCCCAGACACCACCCTGTTATTTGCTATCACACTCTCTGCAAAGTTTTTTAGCTCTCCAAAACCTGAATAGCTTTTCCCGCTTGTGTGTTACAAAGCAAAATGTGAAACCTCATCTGAGAGGGAAAAATCTGATTTATTTGGGGTTGCATTTACCCCTCTTCAAGGAAATCCCACCATCACTCCCCACTTTGTGCCTAATAATGCTCTTGAAATTAGGACAACACATCTGAGGGCCTAAATTTAAATCTGGAAGCGTAAGATTGTGTTTACAGCATGTAATGGAGTGTGATAAAGCAACTGCTGAGCGAGCAGCTCCTGGAATAGACTCAATAGAGCTGTATCAGCTCAGTGCTACATTTGGGCTAATAGCTCGTGCAGATACATTGCTAATTAGCCTACTGATGATAGGCATTTTTAATTAGAGCAGGTTCAGCACTTCTTTCCTGCCTTTGGAAAGTACATTGTGTCTATGTTGGTTCATTCAGCATCAGACCGAACCTTGAGAACATTGATGGAAGTCAAGCTTTTATGGAAAATAGAGAATGAGAAACCAAGGGATGGGAGGTTTGCTGATAGCTTAGAGGTTGGGGTGCTTACGTGAGATTTGGAGAGTCAGATTCAAATTCCCATCCCTCCTGCCTGAGACTGAATTAAATCTCTGTCTCTTGTTTCTTGGATGAGTGTTGCTGCATCTCTCTTGTGTCTTGACCAGAAGGTCTAGCCTGGCCAGGGAAATCTTTGCCAAGGAGTATGCTATGAAAAAAAAAAGTGAAAAAGTTGCCTTTTTGGCAAAAGAAAACAAACCTTGGATGTAAAGCTCCCAATGGACTGTTCAATAATTCTAGCAGTAGTTAAACGCTGTTTTCTTGCTGCCCCCGTACCCTCTGCAGCTTTGTGTTCTGCGTTTGCTATGTCTACCTGTAGTGTCAGGCAGGTTTTTATCTATTGCTTATTAGATCCGATCTCTTCTTCTTTTTTTTTTTGTTTTTCTGGTGGAATGGAACTGGCGCAGGGAAGTTTTGCACAATCCCATGTGTGGCTGAAGACGTTTGCAGCACAGATGAATCCTAGTAAATCCTTAATTGATTCTTAGTTGCTTCCCTGCTTGACGGAGGATTCTCCAGATGTTTATTGCAAGTGGTCTCCCATCATAACAAGTGAACACTTAAAAATATGTCTTGGGTGGCACAAGAACACAAGATTTCCATTACAGATGCCGCTTTTACGGTAAACACTTAGCAAGTCCTTAGCAACGAGGGCAACGTGCATGAAATATATATGAAATAAGTACAGCTGGCTTTGTGAAATATATATTCAGTAATCAAGGGTTCTCTTTTATTGCAGTGTTCCCACATTCCAGAGCCTTCCTGAGGAGATACTTAGTAAGCTTGCAGATGTCCTTGAAGAGGTAAGTGCTTTTAATTTTGAGATCTAATGAGTTCATAGTCTGGGAGCCTTCTGGTAGCAATATCCAGGCTCCTCTCAGAAATAACCGCTTCACAACTTCTCTCCCAATTATGGCTGCCTGTTCTCGCACGTAGAGAGAATGAGTGGAGCGGTGTGAAAAATGACTCCATTTCGCGGGGGGCTTACGTGTTTTTAATTGGGTTTCATTCCAATTGGGAGCTGAAATGAGTTTCCTGCGTTTTGGAGACCTTCTACCGTGGTCCCTGCACTGGGGACCTGTCCTGAGGTCTTCTACTGAGGACCCTCATGGGTGGGCAGCTATGGAGGAGGTATATTTTGGCCTGAACACATGCGGGAAACGATAGCTGTGTTGGGTTTTGTTATTTTAATGCTTGTGCAGGTGTGGAAATGGCGCTGAAGGTAAGGGAATGGCTGCTCCCATAAGAATTACAGCAGAGAAGCACAAACGTAGTGTATGTCGAGATATTTGAAGTTATGAGTTATTAACTCATTATGGAGTTGTGCCATGTCTACCTGGTTATAAGCTGGTATCTCATGAGTGTCAGGCTTCTAATAAGTCTTCATTAAAGACACTTGCGCTCTAACTGAATGTGTAAAATGGATGTAAAATATCTAAATTATCTGGCAGGTAGTTTGTCCGTGTAGTTTGGAATTTATTCTTGCAGTGCTCCATTCCGTGCCTGAAGAATTGCGTATTAGCAAATATTGCAGACACTGTTAATAAAACCTTTCACAGTATAACCCAGTATGATTTAACTGCATGAAATCTCTGTGTACAACAGTATTTTATTGCCTCTCTTGTTACAGTAGGGTTTTTCGCATATGCATTGCCGTCCTGAGCCAATTCTAATAACTATGTTTATAGAAAAATGTTAGTGTATAGTAGTAACTACCACCTATCTCATTGATTTTAAGAAATGAAGCGGCTGACATTTTTTTAAGTTGATTTTAGGGTCTTTTTTTTTTTTGGCCTTTTTATGTAATGTACAGATAAAATGTAATCTGAACAAATCACACATTTGTCATACAGAGTAACTTCATAGATCAGCTTTGTTTCCTTTACTGCAACAGAAATGTTCACGTCTAAAGAAAAGAGCCATATGAACTCAATATGCTATGAATTAAATCTGCGTATCGCCAAAACGTGCCTAACCAGAAACAAATAGTTTAATTAGCTTGGATCACAGAAACGACTTTAATCTCTTTATCAAGAGTCAGGTAAAATGTATAAAGTCAGTAAAACTGTTCCAGGCACCCTTTAAGTTTCAACGGGGAAAAAAACGATTAAGAACATAGATGTAGAAATGAGGCACTTATCTATAAAAATAAGCACTTGCCTTAAGACCACGCTTGTAGATCTTTAATTAGCAAGATAATCCTCCAGGATTTTATGTTTTCCTTGTGGTTTCTGAGAGAACCAGTACCAAGAAGCTAAATTGCAGAAATTAAGATGACTCCTAACTTGAAAATTAGGAGAAACCCAAACTGCATAACAATAACATTATATTGCTGCTCTGTTAAGAGACACCAGCTTCTTTTATAGTGATTTATTTTCTCACCCGTCACTGCATAAGGGCAATTCCGTGAACTTGGACGAGATGCTACGTTGCAAGATCAGCGTATCGTCCCCAGTCTGTTTGGGCGGACCCGCTAGATATGTCTTCCAGAATCAATTACTTCAAAATATATGCTAAAATATATGCCAAAATATATGTTATTCACTGTGTTGTTCTTAGTTGCTTTAACATATCACATTTCACATAAACTATAAAATCCCTTTACCATATATTTGTGTTTAACACTATCAAGCATATTAAAGCTAAAGTGACAATAACTTTATTTTGTCCTGGCTGTTACTGTAACAAGGATTGAATTAAACTGACTGACTGGGCACAGTTTGAGGCAGAGAATAATCTCTTAATGTCAAGATTTAAAACAGGTTTTCTTCTGATACAGTTCTGTGAATAGTTGCAGTCCTACATTTTTTTAAGCAATTTCTGAAGCCCGTTAACTAAAACCCAGAAGCTGTTTTAACTGGCCATTTCCCAAAGCAAATGTGGCTATGGTCTTATGAGGACAGTGGGAAAAACGGCCGAAGTTTGTTAACGTAATTTCATTTTTAGAATTGATGGAAATGCTAAATTAACTTATTTAGCCCAGATGGATTGAGTGAGGATTAACGAAACCCTGGGGGATTTCCTTTTCCCTTGCAGTGGCTTCTGGCTTGTGTAAGATCATTCCCATCTCCCATCTCCAAAATTGCTCATGGTTCGTACACAGGTGAGAGTAGAAGCAAGGAAATTGGCTTTGGTTTTAGCAGATACAAACCTGAATCTCTGGTTTTGTGAGTTTTTACAAAGAAGTCTTTGAGATAAATTAAGATTTACAGGTGCTTGGTCTGTAATTTACCCCATTTCCCCATCTGATCACAGGATGACCCAGGCACAGCCCTTTTTGCGGTGCCCGAAGACTGGTTCTCTGTTGTTACATTAGACTATTTTCGTTATATTAATATTTTTTAGCATTACATAGATATTGGTTAATATGTAACATATAACTGACTCTGTATTAACATTTCTCAATATGTTTGGTAACAACTGCAATTACTTTCGGCGCCTTTGAAAGCTGAGCAGCCCTTTTAGTTCAGAGTTTGATTTAGTTTGGTTTTAATGCCATCTCCGTCGGAACAGCTCTTCCTGGCCTGAGATTTTTATTGCGTTGTTTGTTCTCACGCTTGCCAAGCATAATGCGCAAATCAACAAGTAATATGCTTCTGCAGCTTAAGACTTAATTCTTATTTTATTTGGGTTTTGTTAGACTGGTGTCCTAAGGAAATGAGGCTTGTGCAAGCGCTCTGGCTGTCTATAGGACTGCCCTCCAATTTTTTTTTAGTTGCTTGCCTAAAGCACATTTGACACATGGGATGAAATGTCTGTGGTCATCATAAATTCATCAAAATTTCTGGTTAGGGAGAGAAGAATTGAACTGGTGGCCCCACCATGGAAGAGGCCGCAGCAGGAGCCCATCGCTTACTTGGCTTTTTGGTTTCTGGCCGACCAGTGCGCGCGAACCAGTTGGGGAGGGAGACACAGGGAGAAACGAGCTCCTGTAGCCGTTCAGGATGATGGGCGAGCAAGGGTTAGTCATGGTCCTGATGCTCAAGGGATGAAGGACCCATATTTCTCTGCACCTGGAACAATTTGTTTAGTGGGGTGGTGCATCTCCCCTAGCTTCTGCTGCATGTCTGGGACATAAGCAACACGTATCACCATAACCTGGCAGGCTTTTTAAAAAGATGTGTAAATCTTCATGAGGCCTCCAGTGCTTCAAACCCAGGGCCCTGAGCTGCTCCTTCCAAAAAAAAATCTGCAGCTGGGTTATTTTTGTCCCCGATGTGCACAGCTACCGCTTTGTTCGCTTCTTAGAAGCGCCGGACTGGTAGCGAAATAGTTTCGCTCTGCCGTGTTTTTGTACAGAAATTTGGCACGTTTGTGTTTAAAAATTGCAAGATTAATGTTGTTAGCAAAGACGTTAACAGGATGTGTCCCGTGCCTTGCCCCCGCCGCAAGTGCTGTGCGTCCCGGGCGTCTAAATACGTGTAGCGGTTGTATAAATATCCTTGCTCTAGGTGAACACAAAGCTCCCTTGCAAAACTGCACTTTCTTGCACACTGTTTTTATTCATGAACTATCTGAATAATTGTAGTTTCCTTGGGTCAGAGAGGGGAATTTGTCTGAGAATTGAAAGATTTACTGTAGGTGATTAATAACCAAGATTAAAAGACTTTTTTTTTTTTTTATGAAGCTACAAAACTTTATGAAAATGCAAAACCCTGACCTTTCTTTTCCCCTTTTTGAAGGCTTTGAAATAATTTATGGTTGCCTTTTCTGAATGCAGAGTTTCCCATTTTCTTAGAATTAAAAAAAGAAAATACAGTTGTGTACTTTTTCCATTGTGCACTGCTAATACGTTATTTATCACTAAAATAAATGCATTTTCCATAGCAAACAATTCTTTTCTAAGAATATGCAGCTTTCACCTTCTAGCACTTCATTATAGTGCAGACAGTTTGTAACAGATGGGAATAAGCTAATTTTTTTAGGGAGTCTGCTTTTCTTTATTTTCTTTGGGGCAAAAAATATTTTTCTTGGTTTCATTTCCATCCTGAGGTCGATTCATTCTCTTGGGTTTTTTTTGTTTTGTTTTGTTTTTTTCCTTTTTCAGATGTATCCTCCATGTCAGGCAAATGTAAAGCTTATATCCTTGAAAGATTTATGTCCAAAATCAGTAGTTCGGGTAGCACAACTCATAATTAAGTTTGCTTGACCTTCTTGCTTTTGAAACTGCTTCCAGTTGCTAAAAATTTTGGCAAGTTATCTATTTTATCTGAAATTATTCAGTGTGGCCGTTGGCCCAGAGGGGATTTTATTTTATTTTTTTCCCAACCGAAACTGCTAATCCTGTTTCAAAGACCGAGATTGCTTTGCCCATATGTCAGGGATGGACTTCTGTTATCCCCCTGAATATATGTCCTGGTTTGTTTGAGTTACACATAGCTTTCAAAAACCTTATCAGACCTAACTGCTGACCTACCTAGCGAGATTTGTTATAGTTTGCTTTTATATATATATAGATAGATAGATAAAAATATTTTTATGTATGTATGGTATATATATATATAAAATTTACTATAATATGTAATGTTAAATACAGCTAATTCCCTCGAATCAAGGATGCAAACCACTTCATTAACAAATTCCAGGTTTTAATTGTTGTAACCGTAGAGCCTGGCACGTTCAGTTTGGCTTAGGAGTGCATGAGGGCCCTGGGACTACTGTCCCCATCGTCCTCCACATGTGCATTTGGGAACATTTTGTCCCATAGCAAGTGTTGATACTTCAAAACTCTTTTTTTCGGATTCAGAGGGAAAGCCACGGGACAGTTCCTGGTGAAAAAAATTGAGTTATTTTGGAACAGTCAGGCAAAAATGGTTAAAGAAAAACCTAAGTCAGCTCCGCTCCTGGTGGTCGACCTTCCTTCCCAGGTCCTGATGATGGACTGTGAGCTTAAAGCTGCCTTGCTTAGCTCAGCTTCAAAAGCTGTCTGGGTCAAACGTGCCATGTTTTGGCAGTCTGCATGCTAAGAAGCAAACCTTCCTTCTTTCTCCACCTTGCAATTAATATGTAGCAGAAATCCTTATGCTGCCATTGTTTAATTAGTGTGGTCTAAATATAGTCCTCTTTCCATGAAGAATTGCATGGCAAGAGCGATTAGAGCAGGGAAAATAATGTATATTGCTTTGTACTTGTCTCATGTTAGATTTTCACGTGACATTCATGGAAATGGAGTTTTGTTTATCCAAGTATTCCGGGAGAAAAGTGTCTGGGGTCTGCTGAAAAAAAAAAAATCATTGCACAAAAAAATGCAGTTGGAAAAAACAATGTTCAAGATTACAGTAAAATTCTCAGTTACAGTGTTGAGATGAATTGAGTAGAAGAGTGTCCTTGTCTTACACGTATCACAGACCTTTTCTGGCCTTTCAACGTATGGAGTATGGCTTCTGTGAATAATAATCTAATTGGAAAATAGAGCCCCTGATCAGCTTTCAGTTTTTATCCAAGTATAAAATGCAGCTAAATGTGTGTGCTTACATATAATTTTAAAGGATATTAGGGGGAAAAAAAGAGAAAAACTTGGTTGTTTCTTTGTACCTGATCACGACTGTATGGTGACGCTCGCTTAAAAATTGCTGTAACACTTGCATTGGGATAAAAGGCGTTGTTTTGATAGATTTTTTTAAATCTTTTTCCTCACTTTCTTTAGTCTGTTGTGTGCACTGACCTTTTAAAGGCACTTACAAATAAACCTGTGCTTGGGTATCACAGCAGAGGAATGGGCTCGTTTAGATATTCCCTGGTTCAAGCAGATAGTTGCCAGGAATCTGATCATCTACATCCATCTTATAATTAATATTCTGTGATGTCCTTATTCTCCTACAACATTAGAAACCAAGAAATGTTTGTGGGTTGAGGAGGACACTTGGAGCATCCTTTGAGATCACTAAATAGTCAGAAACCCTTGATGCACAAGCAGTTGGATGCCGAGAGAGCATTTGGGAGAAATTTAGTATATATTTGCCCTGTTTTTGCTCTTCCCAGCACGCCGACTCGTGGCAGGTGTTGGAGAGGACACGGAGCTGGGCAAACCCTTGGTCTGCTTATGTCTACCATGTACCATATCACGTTCATTGCGATATGGAGTAACATTTCTGAAGGGTTGGGGGTGGGATACTGTAATTTAACAATAGTGGAGCTTTACAGCATCTGTATTATGCAAGTTAAGCCTAATTTAAACAATGTTATGGCTATGCCAAGTTCTTCATATAAGTAACGTACGAGCACTTAAAAATTAATGTCTGATGAAGTAGTTTGCGAGCAAAATCAAAATTTGGCCAGGTAAATGGCTCAGGCTCACTCTAACTAGAGCGTAATATCTTATTTGAATTTACGGCTCCGTTCCTTCATTCAAAACCAAATTGAAGCTGTGCAGGACAAGTCGTCTGCTACGAAGAAAACTGGCAAACGAGCCGACTATGTCATTGGATGCCGTCACCCTGCTGAAAAAACGCCTGTGATTATTCCGATGGTTTCCATGACCACTCCACCCTGGCAGAAACGAGAAGCAGAGAAGCGCAGTGAGCCTGGCTTGCTGCCGGCCTCTCCTTTTCTCTGCCGGTTTGGGATTTGGGCCCCGAGATGCACCAGCTCCCCGCAAATGGAAACCAAGCAAATAAAATCCCGCGTGAATAAGTGGGGGGCAGAAATTTTAGGGGAGGGAACAGCGTGCCTCACAAATGCAACCCGGTGCCAACACCCAAGGTGAAGACGGCGAAAAGTTTATCTGATGCATGTGCTTAAGAAAGAGAACGGATGCTGCTGTTGAAAGCGGAGGTGCTGGGAAGTCAAGCTGTAGCTGATTCCCTCACTGTTTACCACTGCTTCCCCTGGGGACTGGTGGGTGATTCATCCTTAAACAAACCAACCGCCCCCTAACCAAGCAAGGAATTAAAAAATAAGATGAGCTTTCAGCCCGATCGCTTCGCTGCTCCTGCTCGTGGCACAGGCAAATGAGGGCTCAGGTTGGCGTTACTAAACAGTTATTATTATTAGAGCTGACGTTATTCAACTCAACGCAAAGTGCGGAGAAGATTAAGTGGCCCTGATGGGACATCTATTAAAACCATGTATGCAGAGCAACACGGCCAATGCCAGATGTGAACTTTGTACCACCAGCGTCATCCTTCACGTATTTATGCTCTTTTTACGCGTATCTATAAAATATGTGACATTCGTATGCCATTTATCGCGGAAATGTTTAGAAACAGCTTAGTATTTCCATCTCGACAAGCCTTGGCAACACGCGGCGAGGGTTTCCTCCTTGGGATGAACCCTGGAGGCTCCCGCGCCGCTGCATCTCCTCTGTGCAGGGCTGTGGTTTCGGCAGGAGGCGAGTTAGGAGGTGTCACGAGCAGGCAGGCTCTCAGCCTGGGCTGCTGGGCATCAGCTCCAGTCCTTTTTATAGGAGGAACTGTTAAGTGTTTGCACTGGATGCAACTGTTGAGCAATGCAAGCCTTGCGGTCGCGGAGGAGTTCTGCCAAATACACTTTACCATCAGGGAACTACACTATCTTTTTGACTTATTTGATGAAATGAGTTTTCAAATCTCTCAGGAACCAGAGTGCGTTGAGTTTGAAGCTCCCAGTTGCTTCAGAGGAATCCTTTCAGGAGGTTTTTCATGAGGAGCTGGATTCCTCTAGAGAGGGCAGGAATTTATTATTATTACTTGAGTGTCAGAAGTTCTGCTGCCCTTTACTCTGGGCTTATTTCGTAGACCGCAAACACAGGTTCTGTTTTTCCAATGCAAATTGGGAAATCCATTGAAGTCAAGGCAAAGTTTCCGAGGAACCCCGCTGGAGAATCGTATCTCCTGTGGGCCATTTGGGGTGCATGCGTGAACGTGTGCATCTACGTTATTTGTAAAGAGGCTGTAGATAGAGGCAGGAATCCCGAAAGCCATGCAGAAGGCTGGGAGCAACGCGGCAGCTTGCTGTGCCGTTCCAGAGCACGGTCCCATAGTTTGTATAATTGTCTTTGCAGGGAGCCAACTATTTAAATGGACCAAGAACAAGGCATAGCTTAACTAGGGGGGAGGCATGCCGTATAGAAGCTATAGCCTGCTATTTGCATACAAAAAAGCAAATATTTGATGCAAATAACATGCAAAGTTAAGGGCGCAATAGCCACTTTGGAGATACCTTTGAAAACAACACCGGCACTTTGCAGCAGAAATGCTCCCAAGAGGGAAGGCAAGGGAAGCTTTGGTAGGTGTGGGATCCCGCTGCCGAGCAGCGCCGATGTTATCCCAGGGAAGCAGCGCGCACCCGGCAGCGTTGTGCCGCTTCCCCTCCTGAGGATGCAGCTCCGTCGGAGGCACCCAGAGCCCAACCTTAAAAATCTCAAAATATATCCTCGCTTTTGAATTCCTGCAGAATCCGGCAAAGATAACAGAGCTTGGAAATCCCTTCGGAGAAATAGCCCCCCCAAAAAACTGTTCCTTCAAAGGGAGCCTCATCCTGTAAGCCTGAATTTTTCGAGTGCGGTGTTCGTATCGGGAAGCCTTTTCTTGCATCGTCCGGAAGGGTTTTGTCTTTGCCTGTTTCTCAAGTGTCTCCGCAGTATTTTTCCACTTTCAGTAATAAGGGGTCCGGTGGACTTTAAATCCGTTCTGTGATAATTCCCTGATAAGATGCTAATTTATAAAACCGCCGCACTCGAGATCATCCCATTCAGGTTGTGCAGCTTTATGGGCATACAGGCTTGCTGTTTGACGGGGCTGGATTAAAACCGGCTGTGGCCTATCTAGAATATATTTTTTGCGTTATCTGGAAACAGATTCTTCAGACTATCACAGCTATTAAAGAAACAAAAAATATAAAATTGCTTTTTATGGTTAATCTTAGGTGACTTCTAGCAGGTCACAGACACGACAAAAGGATTTAAGTAAATCTGTAACTGAGCATTTGCACTTGCAGATTTGCAGGCTCTCCTTGGGAAATGAGCAAGGTGAATGCGAATTTTTCACCGAATATAGGACAAGAGGGAGGCCACAAAGTGAAACTCATAAGATCCAAGTAAATGTCTCCTCCGTGAGCAGGCCATGCACATAATTTTCCCGTATTTATTAGCTTGCTTTTTGCAGCTTTAAGCTGCGTGTGCACTCCAGCAAGCCTGGCTGCCCACAAATCCATAGCGGGTCTGTGTGAAGAGAGGAGGTACAATAAACATCGTCTGGTTAGCATCATGAAATAAGCCTTAAAAAAAGTACAAATTTCCTCTAGCTAGCTAGCATCATCATTATTTTATAAGTTACGCCATTCAGGGTTGAACCTTCAAAAGCAGACAGTATCCTGAGATTTAGACCATGGCCATGCATGCTCTGCGTGAGCCAAAATGCTGTGTCCGCAATGGTATTCTTGGTGGAAAGCAGCTCTTTTAACAATAAAAGTGCTGTAGTAGGGCTTGTTTTTCAACGTTTTGTTTGGTTTAGGCAGAACACGTATGGATTCTGTTTTTCTGTGCTTTTTATAGAGACCTTGGGGCCAACAGGTTGACCAGCTTGTTTCTGTTTTCCTACACTCCTGTAGTAGGTGGGTTTTCTTCGCAGTTGCTAAAGAGGCATTCGATAACGCTTATTCCGCGCTGCTTAGAAAGAAGGGTGGATTAGTGCTAATGACCCGACAGGCAGTATTTGGTAAATCTATTCGTCAAGGAAGAAGAAGCAGCAGAAAAGGAGGAGGAGGGTTGTGACAAAGTAGAAGCAGTAGTACTTGGTGAAGAAAAAGTCAAGGCTGGACCTTGCTTGGTAGGAACTTGGTGATTTTTGCATATATCATGGCAGAGCCCTTGTTCCTTCCATGTAAGTAGGAGATGCAGGCCAGAAAACTCTTTTTTGTCATAATTCATAACTCAGATACAGGTTGCTACTTGTGTATCTGATGATTTCCAAAAAGAGCAAAACATGTTAGGTCTTATAATACAGCCCTAGAGTTTGTGCACACCAAAACACTCTGGAATGGGTTCAGCTATATCTTACTTCCCATAACTGTTGCTGCATATCTGTTTTGACACTGGTCAAAAGGGACCAGCTTTTACCAGGTTTGACTGAGGCTTAGCTGAGACCAGATCAGGGAGGGTCAAGGTGGTGCTAAGCAGATGTGTCAAGTCTCATGCATTCAGCCCCAAATTTGTGCTCCTGCAAAACAGTGGGTTTCAGGTGCCAGCTCTTCATGTGCCTGTGTTATATCTCCATCCCTTCCCCTCCATGCCCACAGCAGCTGGGGCTGGCTGGCTCCATCTGTGCCATGCTAACCCACCCTATCGGATACACGAGGACTTTGAGTGGAGGAGAGGTATGTGGCACTGCACGCCAGCTGATGTGGCTGGTGCTCAGAGTCACCTAGATCTTCGCTCTCTCCAGCTGCATCCTAGAGCTGAAGTTGTTGCCGTCCATGTGACATTTGCAAAGGGTCTGGCCCATGGGGGCCTCATGATGAGAGGCTGGTTGAGAGAGCTAACTGAATGACCTCCATATTCTTGTGGTCCCAGACCAAGTGGTACTTGTTTTCTGGTATAAAATGCCATGGAAGAGTTAGTTTTACTCTGTCTGTCAATAGCTTTTGCCATATTTCAGATAAATGCAGGATTGCCCCAATCTTCTCTTCTTCTGGTTTTGCTGTGCTGAAGGCAGTGGAGTGAGCAGAGGAATTGCAGTTGTCCTCTGCTGCAGCAACCTGCACTTGCTGCACAATTCTCATTTGCAGATTGATGGGGCCATAACTATGCCCGCGATGTCTCCCCATGCCCCAGTTATTTATCCTGAGACTAAAATGGTGATACACTTTTTGTGGCATGACAAGTGGCTGTGTGTCTTGCAGAGCGTGTCGGGTCAGAACCAAAGCTCTAAGGCTTCAAGGACTGTCAGTAAAAACAGTAGCAGGGACAAAATATGATTTTCAAGTTATGCATGTTTTCAGAAAAGGATCATTCTGAAATATGTCTCGGGTAGAGGCTGAGTGACCTGTTTCTGAAATCTTCAAAAAGGAGTTTGGGGTTTTCAGATAAATTCTTGCTGCTCCCAGATATAAATCCCCTTTGGCTGTTACTTAGGCACTGTAAAACGTACTCCCATTGGGCCGTACTGTTTTGACAGAGTAAAATGTTGGGAAGTGAGGTAAGAGGTGCAAAATAGAAGCTTGAAGCTCTGCATTTACTGCAACTTATAATGCCTGAGGCTTACTTGGAAATTCAGGTTTGCCCTCCCTTTGGGTTGGTATCTTCTTTTCTTCACATTGACTCTGTCTGCCACATCCCGACCTGCTCACGTTCAATGGGAGAAATAATTCTAGTGCTGGAGTTTAACTTGGCTTCACATTTTATTTTAAAAGTCATAATCTTTAATCGGAGATGGATGAACACACTGATGTTCTCATCCAGGTCCTCCTGCCCATTTTCTGCCTCTTGGCTCTTTGTGCTGGGGATGGATGGACGATTATTGCCACCTTTTTCTCCTAAGGAGCAACAGCCTGGAGGCCAGATGAGCTGGTAGCACAACTTTAGAGCAGCCCTGAGGCTCCCCTTAAGTAAAATACTCTGCAGAGTTTTGGGCTATTCTTTTGATAATAGTGTAATAAATGGTGCTTATTTGACACAGTGAAGGAAGAGCGTGGTTTGGTCCAAGTTCCTGCTAGTTTCTTCTTTCACAACCCCAGTCTGCCCGCTCTGATGTGTTGAAGAGGCTCTACAGGTCTGGTCGTGCTGGCTTGGTATGAGCTGGGGTTTGGGATAAATCCTTGGTCACTTGGTAAGCTTCTGTCAAGTGCTTTATGGAAGGGTCAGAATTTAAGCTCTCCAGTTGTCTAAGGTTTAACATGGAACCAGAAAATTTAACTCAGAAATTAAAATATATATATATATATATCTTCTTCTAGAATTGAATTTGCTTCTAGTGATGTTAGTATCAGCAGCAAGGAATGATACTATCTTGCTCCAACATGACAGGCAGACCACAGATTTGTATAGCATATTCCCCTCTTAAAAAAAAGCTGTATAAGATTAATGAACTATAACAAAGAAAAAGGCAATTAACACCCTCTGAGTTTCCATTCCCACACAAACATCCATAACAGTCTAGGTTGCCTCCTGCCCCCTAAGCTCAGGACCAGCAGAAGGAGCACCTGAGGGCCTGGCATCAGAGCCCATCTATTCAGTCTAATCTAGAGCAAATGCCCTAACGTCCTCCTCCGGAGACTGGAGGTTGTTGTGGGCCGTGGGAACCGCTCAGCCCCATCCGGGCAAGGTCTTGCTGAAGGCTGCTGATGTCAAGGTTGGAGGACTGACGTGCTCAGTTCACTGCACTAAGCGCCGCGGAGCAGTCCGTACTTGGCATGTTAGTTTAAAAAGCTTAGTAGTTGTAGGCAGTAGTAGCGGACTTGTCATTTTGATTTACAACTGGGCCTTCATTATCTGTAAAGAATAATCCCAGTTTATACCTATGTTTCACTGAGAAATTTCCATCACATTGACCTTATCTTTCGTCCCAGTGAGAACAAATCAGCATTTCTTGAGATCTGATTAATGTTTTAATCTGTAGATGCCAAGGGTGAAAACAAGTGAGAAGTGCCAATGTGTGTGTTTCTTGTCAGTTGAGAGGACCTCCTTCTGTGAGTTTATTTTCACAGCGCTTTCCAAAAATGCCTACATTTTTACCCGCACATCACTAGATAAATGAATAAATCAATACATACACACATAAGCTTCATTTTGTGGTAATGAGCTTGCCTGACTCGCTTCTTTTTTTTGTTTTCAAGACCCAAAGAAGCAAAAACCCAACCTTACGCTTCTTTGAAAACGTTACACAATTTCAAACCTCCACCTCCGAATGGCATGAAGCAGGAAAAATGTGCATCGTTTTTAATAAAGCTCCTTTTATCTGTAAAGCACAGACAGTGCTCTTTTTATCTATAAAAGCAGAAAAATGTAATTAGCAATTATATTAAAAAAAACAAATATTAATTAACCTGATGGGTGTTTTCCCCTTTGATTCAGACTTAGTTCCCCGGTAGTTTCTGCTATAACATTGCCCACACTGACACCTACTGGTATTTCCAACAGCCTGGCTCGCAGTCTGCCTCCTCCCGAACAGCTCATGCGATGGAAATTAGGGAAGTTAGGAAAATCGAGAGGACAGTAGCTGTGTTGGTGGAGATACCTATGGCCACCCAAGGAAAGGCTCTTCACCACCAAGCCAGGCTCTGGTTCCCTTGTCTGTGCTGGGACATCAGTCTTGAGTCTTGATGCAGCACCTAGAGACCATGGCAATGGAGCCATCAGTTAAATCTCAGCTTCTTGTTAAGAAGATCAAGCATTAAAAATGGGTAGATATCCACTTCCACAAAGCTTGGTGACTTGTGAAAATACACCAGAGCCGGCAGGTGTTTCTTGCCTCCAAGAGTTTATTTTCCTTGGGAAATAAACTTCCTTGTGCTCATTTGAGTAGCTTTTCTTTTTGCACTGATAGTGCCTGCGTATTATTAAACACTCAATTAAGGTCTTGGGGATGCATTTGAAATAACTTCTTATTTCCTACTAGTGCTGTGGTATTTGCAGTATCTCGCCATTGTAATAATAGTAATTGAAAAGTGTCTTTATGATAGCAGAAATCCATTTCATCCTGAATCCATGAAATGGTAGAGGCGTTGGATATCTTAATAGATAACCCCAAGACTAAGCAGCTGGAGGAAGGAAGAAAGGCATCAGAAATGGAGTTACTGATGTGGTAAAATTGAAACGGCCTCATTTCCATACTTCACAGAATGCAGCAAAACAGCATTTGAGATAAGTTTTACCATTTACATTTTTAATATGTTGTGGGCTGGTGTTCTTGTTAATAGGGAATTGCTAGTGAAGCTTCCCAAAGTGACGTTGCTGCCTCTGGAGGGGTCAGATCCGGCTCCGGAGGGCACGGAAAATCCCACGGCTGATTGCTGCCCCCCTCGTTGGGTTTTTCTCCTTCTGCTCTTAGATGAGAAGCTGCATGCTTCATCCTTCAACCTTCATCCACCAAAACCCTCTCCCAATCTCCAGCATTAGGGCAGGAGTGTTGGAGCTACAAGGAGGAAAAATGAAGTGTGTGCCAAGCATCCTTGGCTTCCTAAATAATTTAGGTACCAGAGGAACCCTCGGGTGCATTTTTGGCCCCAGGCAGCCCTGAGGTGGCCACCTGGGAGCTTCTCCCTGAGTTGGAGAAGGAGCTTAGCCTATTTCTCTCAAAAGGCAGAAAACTGTGTATTTGTAGAGTTGTGATGTTACTGGATAGTCCTTTCATACAGCAAATTCCTGCCAAATACAGAGGCTGGATGATGAAGTAAGCAACATCAGTAAGACAGGGCTTTTTTTTTAACGGAGAGTTTCTCAGCCACTGGAACTGATTGCACAGAAACATGATAGATTCTCATCCCATGCAGCCTTACTATTGAAATTGGATTTTTTTTTCAAAAGCAAAACTTTTTGGTTGAGCAGTTGTTATGTTAGATGAAAGGAGGTTTTGTTTTGAGCTTTTTTTTTTTTTCCCAACAAAAATGCTGAGGATTAGGTGATTCAAATGGTTCTTTCTGGCCCTACAAAGGTATGAAATTCAAAAATTTGTTCCTAATCTTCAAAGCTTTCAGGGAGCTGAGCACAGCTTAGAGCATTTGCTTTTCATTCCCAATCCTTGGGCATTATGGAAATAAGTGCACGGGGTTGTATTTGAACATAGCACACAGAAGCTTTCCAGGATGTGGCTTCGGACCCTGGAGTGATAGACGCAGGATGAAACCCTCATCACAAAACATTGCTATCATCATTTTGGACTAGGCATAACTCAGGTTTGCTGCAGTGCGCAATAAGGGAAGGGTGTAGTTGTCTTAAAGGGTTAAGAAATTCCTGCCTGACAAGTAACTCCTAGAACTGGTTATAAAAGCAAAAGGAAACAGCCGGCAGCTCCTTGCCAGCGTGGTTAAAGCAGGAATAGCCTGCAGGAATTGCTGCTGTGGTTTCCAGTTGATCTGGACTTTGTTTTGTGGCCTTGCTGACTAGTCATTAAAGCAGTATGCAGTTAAATACTTTAAAACTGTGAAATCTGAAGGTCCTGATCTTGGAACCAAGGAACTCATTGGAATCGAGTCAGGGTTCATATACTCTCTGGTATAATTTGGAGCAACCTAATCACTTTTTTAGGAAGCCTAACATGCTGGCATAGCCCGTGGCCTCTGGATGATGGGGCATAAGGAATTGGGACTGATGCAATTTAATCCAGTGGTGCCAGGTCCTCGATTGCTTCGTCACACTACCTCTGAGGGATTTGGAAAGGGTGAAGGCAAAGCCTGGTCGTGTCGTATGTGCACACCTAGACCTGCAGCTGGGGCCAGTGGGGTGCACAAGGCAGGCAGTAATCTGAAGGGATTTGCAGGTGGAAATATTAATCGTATTAGGAGGTACCTGGCCAGCATGGGAGACAAACTCACACTGTTCTCATTGAAAAAAGGGAGAGAACATTTTGCAAACACGAGAGAAGACGAAAAAGTAAGGCATTTTTCTGCAGGTGGTTTTTGTGCTGGATTACCTTCAGGTAGATCTCAGGGGTGCATGGACAGGAAGAAGAAAATCCAACTTTGCAATGTGCAGATGTTCATCGTTCTTGGTGTTCTGCACCAGATGTGAGGTTGAGGGTCAGCGCACACTGAATCGTGTTAGCGTCTCCCCATAGCCTCCTCCTCGCTGCAGGAAAGAGCGCTTTGATCCCTTGCGCGAGGTATTTGTTTCTTCGTCGGCAGCGTGCAGCTTTGATAACAGATGTCGAGTGTGGGAAATGAAATATGAGCTGCTGTCGTGACTCCATGTGCCCGGGGGCTGTGACGTGTCCAGGCCGCCTCGCTTTTCATGCTTGCATTTCCCACAGTTCGGTCAGAATTCACAGCTGCCGTGCCGGGAGGGCTCCTCGTCTCAGCACAGCTGGCAGCATGTTTGGGTATCACCGAGAAGGGAAAAAGCCCTCTCTGAAAGCCACGTGCTTAAGACTCGGCTCCCTGCTCAACCACCGGCATCTTGGGAATTACCATTTAGTGTGTCTTCAGTTCCTCATCGCAAAAGTGGCAGTAGTCGCCCTCTCCTCATGCACAGAGATGTTGAGAAGATATGGACGTTAAAGATCACCAGGTACTTACTCCACGAGGCCATATAAATACCTAGGACAGCTAGAACTTGACACACAGTTTATGGATAACTCCAGTTTTATAGGAAAATCCCCAACTTCCGGCTTTTGGCAAGACCTCCTGTGCAGGACTTGTTGCGTGCCGGGGTGGTCTGCATGTAACCAACCGATCACAGCCTGAGACTGAATCATTTTGGGGGGCGTCATTAGGCTTGACACATCCTTTGAGAACAAATGCACCCATAAATAGTCTTCTTACAATGCATATGGGCTGAGCTGTCAGGGAGAAAAGGCAGGAAGGGATCTTTTGCAGTAGATCCAAGTCCTTCAGCTACCCTTCCAACAATCAATGTTACAGTTTGTGCCGAAAAATAAGGCTCCTAAATATCTCAAAATTAATATAAAATGAAAATAACTGTCTATTTTGGCAATTCGGAGGGAAGATAAGTGCCAAAATAGCTCATTGCTGGGAAAAGTTATGATAATAGTGCAGAGGAAAATGCTGACGTCTTATTTCAGGACATTGGTGGAACAGATGTGCTCTTCTCTTTCCGTTCTCCTCCCTTTCTCGTTTCTGTGAGCCACAGAGACTGGGAAATCCAGCTGAGGTGCCTGTTTTAACCAGCAGATAGTTGTATGATGTGTTCTTTTACTAACGGTGAAGGTTTTCCTTGGCTGCTCAGAAGAAGTGGTGTTTATTAAGTGTCGTTTTGGGTGATCCTGTCTCTGTTCCAAGGAACCAGGGTCGATCCTATGCTCGTGCACTTGTAAATCCAAATTGTAATTTCCCAAAGGCACAAAAATTATGGTTTTTTCTGTGCTGTGGAGTTCAAAAAGCTAGTTAAGTAATCTCTGGATCAATTTGCTGCCCTTGCCTGTTAAGGAAATAGTCAGCTGTCCATTAGCAGCGCTGCATCTTGTGCCAAAAATCTGACCTAGATTATATTTCCCAGTGTTGTTCTGTTTTTCTTTTCAGGACTGATCCTGCGATATACTCAAAAAACTGTTTGAAAGCACACAAAAGACCTAGTTGAGTATTTATACGACCAGTTATTGCATGAGAGATTGAGACGTTACTGCTGCAGGGTTAATTCTTTATATGCTCATATCTTTTAGTAATCTAAACTTTTATCACGTTCTTAGGTCAAAGGATGATTTTATTTTAGTGTCATGTTCCACTGCTAGTTGGACCAGAGCCTGGAATAAGTTGTAGGCAGTGGGATGGTCTGGGAAATTTTCTGTGTAATGACTTTATAGCTCTTTTCTGCTAGACACGGCTAGAATTGCCTAAGCCTTGCATTTGTTGCTCTGTGAGTATTTGTATGTGTGGAAAACTGGAAATTTCTCAGCATTCGTGGAATGGATCGCATATTTTGCCATGTAGCTCTGAATTTTGGAGGAGCGAGGTACAGGCTGAGAATATAATTGGAAAGCATTGCATGGTAGAGTTATAAAATCCTTCATATTGACATAATCGTAAAATTATTCTGTTAGCTGTTATCAAGGAAAGAATATTCTTTTGGCAAAATTTTCACCAACAATAATAGATACTGACTTCTGTTGTGGAGGGAGGAAATATTTTTATGTTGGAATATGCTTTTTATGTTAATTTGGCATGTCCTGCTGTCAGGAGGAAAGTTGCATCCCAGTTTAGGGTGCGTTGCTCAAATTAAGCAGCTTCTGTTTCCCTTGAGAAAATTTGTTATTGCTATTTAAAATAATAGAGCTTTCTGCTTTACCAATATCAGTGCACACTCAATAAAAGTTCACCGTAATTGCTTCAAAGAATATATTTTAGACTTACATTTTACCTGTTTCGGTAAAATCATGTTGAGACTAGCTAATCAAATGCTTTTCATGATTTTGCTGTGAGTTTGTAGTTCTTACTGACAATTTAAAGGCATCTTCACATTTGCATATGGAAAGGTAGCCTCTCTTCTTTGATTCAGACCTCTAAAAGCAAATACAGTTCATTGCAGGTTACCTGAAAAGTGGTTGAGTAGATTCAATTAAAATGCTTTTTTATTCATCATAATAGACTAGAAAATTAGTTTTGTTCCTCATAGCCATGCAGTAACTTGTCTGACTAAGCATACAAAATTTGTTACAAATTAAGAAAAATATCTGAAATAAATATGTTGATTTACATTGTTTACTTCAAAATTCATTTTTGCAAGGAATTGATTGCCTTTTTTAATAGTTATGGAACCGATCTAAGAATTTGGGAAGAAAATTAGTGTTCCATACACGTTCTTCCATTACAAAGAGAAAAACAAATCAGAGAGATTCAAGAAAGCAGGGGAAAAGAGCATCCACTTTTCTTGCATTTCAATGAAATTTAATTAAAAATCCATACACTTATAAAAAGTTGCTTGCCATTTGAGAGAAATATGAACCATTTGTTACTGACTGTATTTTCTCAAAGCAAAGAGTCAAGGTCCATATGCTGTCCTATTGACCTGAGACCTTTTAAAAACAAAAAAACCCAAAAAACTTTCCCTTCTCTGCCAGTAAAATAGGAGTGCATAGCTTTATCATTGCTGGGAAGCTATCTTGGCAAAAACTCTACTGAAATCAAGCAATGTGAGCAATAGTCACAGCAACGTGTTAGTATTTGGAGTAGACCCAAAATACCATTGAACTGGTTGTTTGGATACAGATTTCAATCCCACAGAAGCTTATATTCAAAATTAAGCAAGGGCGACTGGTTCTAGGCATGAAGTTAAGTCCTTCTTTCTCATGTTAATGCTTTTGGTTTCCAGTTGGCAGCTTGATTTTTTTTCCCTGGAGTCAACATCATTCCTGGACCACATATATTTATTAAGTGTCAATTGGCTTGCTGTATATATATGTATTTTATGTATATATATATGCATACATACACATATTTTCTTACTTACTGATTTTACTGTTCACTAATTTTTAGTCAGGTTAAAAGATGAATTAATTCCACTCTGTTGCCCAGATATTTCTAATTACTTATCACTCAGTTAATTCTCCACATTTCACCTTGATTACCTGTGAATCAGTTATTCGTCTAGCCAGCAGGCCACATATTGATTTTTTCTCCCCCAGTTCATTGCCTGCTTGATTTGTAGCCTAATGTCACTATCAACTTTCACCCAACTAATTTGCTGTCTCTCCCATTATCGCTGCTATCTTTCAGGGTAATAAATCCTCTTTTTTTTCCATATTGGTTCCTCTTTCGCCTTCCTGAGCAACCCTCTTTTCTAACTCTCTTCTTCTGTTTGCTCTTAGCATGTCCCTGTCTGCTGCTCTCACCTGCTTGTATTACCTGTTTGCTCTCTTAATCCTTGAACTCTCTCTCCTTGAATTCCCCCTCTTTGTCCTAGTCTTGACTTTTTTTTACTCTTCCTCCCCATCTGGATCTCTTTGAGCTTTCCCCTTTAAACCTCTGCCTATGCAGCATTCTCTCCATCTTCGATTTCTCTTCCATCTGAAACTGCTATGTCTTCTCAGAAAATCATCCCCTCCATTAATCTGCTTTTGTTTCTCTCTTCTTGTTCCTTTGCACTCAAGGAAACGAAGCTCTCCCCCACTGACAGGACTTCTGCAGTTGATCTCTTACGGTGGCCTCTGGTGATACCAAATAAATGTGTGGTGGCAGGGTTGAGCTTCCTTTCCTGACACCCTCATCCTTCCTTTCTTGCTTTCTCATCCTTTGAGCATCTGGTCCTTCTCCAAGAGCATCAGGATTTCTAATTCTTAGTTTGTCACACTGACAGCTACTTTGTCTCCGATTTCTCCTATTACATTTTCACGTCGATCTTTGGTATGTATCTCTTCAGGTGGATGCCTGCTTTCTGTGGCTGTGTGTCAGAAAATTAGCACTTCTGAGCTTCTACGATATTCCTACAAGCTTCCTTCCAAAAACAAGGTCAAGCGCGAGGCAGCAGCTTGGTCACCCTTTTCAATCCGTGCCCTATCTATTCCAACTCTTGCAGCTTGTCATCAAAATCTGGGGACATCTGGGCAGGAGAGACAACGTGAGGCTAAGGGGTGAGGAAGGCATTGCCTCCTGCAACAGCTGGGGACAGCATTTTGATACCCGATCTGTTTTTCGGGTAGGAACAGATGTGCCGGAGCAGCACAGAGAAGAAGTCGCTGTGAGGTGGTTGCCTCTGAGGCTCTCTGCAACTTAGAAAACCCGATCGCTTTCAAAAAATGATTGTCAGACTGCATCATTGTAACGATATGGACATAGCGAGAATTAAAACATGGTTTCTAATGCTTTGTGTCTACTTAGAGCAAATTAGGGCAGGAAATTTATTTAATAGTAATGCACTAAATTGATGCAGTTTTTAGAGTCTCTTTCCTCCTCCGTCTCCCTTAAAAGTCCACAGTGCATATAAGAATCAAAGCTGTATCAAAAGTCTTTTTTATGTACACATTACAATTAAACCCTAATGGACTGAGCCAGCCCAAATCCCCTGGCTCACGGTCCGTAGATGTCCCACAGCCTACTTGATATTCGTCGACATCCTTTAGTCTTAGAGGCGGCTGTATACGACTCTATGAAGCTAAACAAATCTTCATCAGCTCAGGGCAGCTTCTGTATTCAGCCAGTCCCCAGGGAGTGGGGCTTAATTTTATTTATTTAAAGAGTTCCTTCGCATGCTCAGAACTGGCTTTTTGAGAGTGGGCTGCTGGGAAGGAAACTTCAAGTGATTGTAGGACTTGAACACTTGTCTCCTGCCTAGGAAATAGCTACAGTGATGTCAAATCAGCAGGCTATGACTTAAAAAAAAAAAAAAAAAAAAAAAAAAAAAAGAATTGAGCAAACCTTATGATTACACGGGAGAGAGCAAAGAAACCTTCTCATCACTGATCTTAAGGAGTATAGAAGATAGAAAAAGGCTCAGTGGCAGGTCGTTGCTTTGAAAGAGGCATGAGGAGCACAGTATCACCCACCCCCTTGGGCGGTGAGGAAGATGGAGATGGAAGAGGTCATTGCTTTAGAAGGAAAGGGCAAAAAGCTCTTTTCATCATCTGCACATCTCTTCCCTTTTGCACCCAGGAACCTGGGCCAACCTTCACCAAATATGGTCACTTGTCCCTTTCTTTTGCCACTTATACACCCCTGAAAATTACATTTGATGAGCGCTGGGTTGAAGTCCAGTGAAATCTAGAGAGGAAGATGATAAAATCAAACGTAAAAAGACAATGTTGTGTTTTCAGTACGACTAGAAGATGATTTCGTTGGAATTTATGCCTACCTCGTGCACTTTTTCTTTCGCTTAGTATTGTTTACTTCAGTGGACTTCTTCAATGAGGCATGTCGCTTTAGTGACAGACCTAATAAATCGTGTCTGAGTGTGTATCCCACAAAAGGTACAAGTGGTCCTATTTGCCGGCCATTTGTAGCCAGGAGGAAAGCTGTGCTAAGGTTGGATGTTCTGTTGTTATAACCTTAACTTTTATGGTGTAAATGGACACAGAACTGATGAGCTGTGCATCATGGGCCTAAAAACACCAGAGCTGTGGCACTTCTTTTTATTTCCAAGTGAGAAGAGAACAATCAAGAAGCTCCTGAATGATCAAAACCATAATGTCGTATTTACGGAAGAATGCAAATGCTATAAATTCATGGTGAAAATTCAGGACCTGCAGTTTCACCCAAGAGGTGTTCAGAGCTGGAAGTCACTGCGTGGAGGTTGTGTTTTGTTCTTTGAGTATGTTCAGTTGCTTGAGGTTCACTTCCACCATTTCCATTTTTATGACCTTATTTCCATCATCTATCTGGCCTTGTCCACAGCAGTGTTGTTGGGTGCAGCCCAGAAGCTAAGTTGGGAGAGGACTGGTTCCAGCTCAGTTTGGGGATATTCTGCATGATGGCCAGACACTGAAATTAGAGAAAAGGTTTTGATGAAAAGGAAGAGTATTAACCTTAGCTGTGGGTACCCCCATCCTGTGGCTTGTACTCCCCTCCCTGCTGGCTCACCTGGTAACGTGCTGAAAATTAAAATTGCGAAACAGTAGTGCCAAACCCCAAAAGAAACAAGCAGGGAATTAAAGTAATCTTTTAACCAAAGAACTTTAAATTGGGAACATTTATCATATCTTGAGATTTTAGCAACAGCGGAGGATTGCTGTTTTATTCATTTCTTTGTGTACCCAGTGGATTCATTGTGAGTTGCACTTTGCATTTGCTTTAGCTAAGCGTAATTGCTGGATATGCCTCTCAGACTGCTGCTGTACTCCATGTTATATTCCTTTCATTTGCAGAAATTAGTATAATCAAGTTCTTAAAAACATGCATTATTTCTTAGGTATTAGGAGAGCCACCAATGCTTTTTAGTCCCATGAAAAGGTATTTCTTAGCGTACTGTTTGCTGTTTATGGTTGGAATTGTGACTAGTTATTTTGCGGCGTTTTAACTACTGCTTTTTTCTGGAAATCAAATGAGCTGTTCTCAGATTCCCACCTTGTACCTCAGAAGGATGCTAAGGCAACCGCAGCGGAGAACAGGTAAACCCACCGTTTGACGTGTATTATTCCAGGCGCTTCTAAAGCCGTGGACTTGAACACCCACACACGCTTAGTCCCGTGGGGTGCATTAAGACCGTTGTTGTTCAGGAAATTGCTTGTGCGGGAATCAGAAGCAAACTGTCCGCTGCAGAAGGCATCACATTTAGAAAAGACACACAGATTAAGAAAAATGTGATGAGTACGTTGTTTTCCCATCACTGCTAGCGTCCATTAGAAAGCCGCAGTGAATCAGTGCAGGAAAAGGGAAATATTTACCGCAAAACTTTACCGAGATGAGAGTCCTCTACAGTTGCTACAAAACAGTTTTGACTTTAATGTATATATTCAAACTTCTCTTGAGCATCAAGGCTAGTTTTCTTTTTAAGAAAGAAGAGCAAGTTTGTAATCCTTTACAAAGAGAGGAAAACTTACGGCGGAATAAATACAACGCAGAAAAAGCCAGCTGAATCAGAAGAGGAGATTGTGAACCCAAGTTGCCGTTGTTTCGTACGCAGGCTTACAGCAGAAGTTCACAAACATTTGGGATGGTGCAAAAGTGCTAATAATTTTGCATATGAATTTAAGCCAGGACACCTTGTCGTGGGCCAGTCTGTGCCTCCTTGTCTCCCGACACAGTCGGAGGTTAGCAGAGCTGCTCAGCGACCTCCTCCAGGTGCTCCATAGGGTTTCTCCTTCCTAACCCCCCTTTCCAGCCCATGATGAGGCTGCATTAGCAGGCATGAGTTAACCTTTAATTCCCCCTCAGCTGCATGTCTTTTTTATATTTAACTTTCCCACTTGTTTTGGTGATGGATGTGCTGCATAAAGTTAAGCTCTTGTTTGGAGGGACACGGAGAAATCTTGAGCATCAAAAATCAGACCCACCAGTTGCATTTCAGTTTACAATCTAAGTAAGCAGAAGACTGCAATATGATAGTTTTGCCCCTCAGATTTTTCAGGGAGCAGCATATTTAGATATTTCATGAGTGGAACACTTAGTAAAACCAGAGAAACAGTCTTACATGGTTCCTAAGGAACTGAATACAGAAGATTAGTTATTATCCTGAACTTGCTTTTGCAGAGCTTGCCAGAAAATAAACATTTGTTTTAATTTTGTTAGCACTGCTGTTGTCATTTCAGAATTGAAAAATATCTGGGGCAGAAAGTACAGAGCAGAAGCAGACGTATTTTGAAAGCTGCCTGTGTTTAGAGTTTTCATGATGGCCCTGTAACTATTTTTTTAAACCACCAGCAAAATAACAAACATATTCAGATCTATAAAAGCTGTGCCTTGGGGTAGATGGATTATACCTTCAGAACTGTCATCAAAACCGTGTTATCCTCACTGGTTATGTGGTGCAAACCTGTGGCTTGTTAATAGAGAGTGAGAAAGTCGTGCTTTCAAAGCTCTCTTTGTGTTTCTGTTCCCCTTAAGTGACCTTTTAAAGGATTTTGGCCTCTCCGCTGCCCAGCTGACGTGGGTTACGTAGGATTCCAAACATCAAATCTATTTTCCACCTTTTTAAAATGTTCTGAATGTAAATGCAGAAGTCAAGCAATCCAGCTGGAGAAAAATTAAGTGTGCTGAAGAAGTTTGCTTAACTGTTCGGTTAAGTCTCCAGAGTCAAGGTTTCTCCTGGAAACCTGTGTCAACACTTGGTGAGGCTTTAAAGCTTCTCACTCTTTGATGGTGATCGGCGACAGAAGCTTTGATTGAGGCTGGTGGTGACAAAATAGGGTCGGTTCATCCTTACCTTCTCCTAAACATGGATGTTCAAAGTTGTAAGACCAGATGACCCAGTGTCGGGTCCCCTAATGTCCTGTGGAGGAGGACTTCACAGCACTGTGTTCACCACTGGCCTGAAGGGCCCGAGGTGTGCCAAAACCAGGATTTTTGATGCCCCTATGGCTGCTGACAAGCCTAGGGGCACAGCAACTTTCGGGACACATCTGGGCGCTCATGGATGTGTTTTCTATTTAAGCCACTCTGCTCTGGCTGTTCACACAGGACAAGGTTTTGGCCCTCTGGGCATAGCATTGGGAAGTAAGAAAGATTATTTTTCCTCTAATTAGTGGAATAGTTTGAGTTTATTAGCTGTAAGCCATTTCCATACACAGAGGAGGGTTGTGATAGAAACCGCTTTGCAAAGGGCACGATGCAGAAATTCAGACTGCAAATTCTCCGATCTCGTTCTAGCCACGGTGTTGCCATTGCAAACAAGAAGGAAAACATGGACAAGGCAAACTCAGCGTGTGATGCTACACTTGCTTAACTGTTAATGGAAGAAATTAATTGCGTAAAATACCATCTTTTCTCAGAGGCGTGATAGTGTGTGATCACTGAGCCAACGCAACGTGTGTTTAGCACATGATCAGACAAGCACTTTCATTTGGGGCTAGTTTCAGTGGGAGGTTTTTCTTGGTAAGGACTTGCAGTTTCAGTCTGAGAGACCACAGTGACTCCAAGAAAAACAGTTATTGTCAAAATTTGGCGCTGCTTGTTGTCGCAGAAGATACCTTGCTGTTTCTAATTTTGTCGATGTTCAGAGCGAGATTAGTCTCGTAAAAATCCAATTACTTCCCAAGAGAGTTTTAATTACAGAGGGTGTTTCTCCACTCAAGGCTGGGGCGGTACGCTGGTATTCTGCACAGGACAGAGCAGTTCGTAAAGCAGACTTTTTACGTTTTCAGAGCACAAACTGGCTTGATCCTGGGATGCGCTATATCTATGTGAGGTCTTTTGGTTGGTATGTTGAGCACATCAGAGAAGTTACTTGATGTCTCAGCAGATCAAGCCCAGTGAGTAAAAGTTTCTGTTACTGGACAAGCTGGGTGTCTCCAGGAGAGAGGCACTCGTCATACTGATGGGCCATGAAGGACTTTGAAGAGAGGAACAAGCTCTAGGACTTGTGTTAATTCAGGTTGTAGAAGATTGTAGGTTTAGGAAAAGGTTCAGGCTTCTCTGTGTACTGAGGTTGATTTTAACCTAAATGTATGTGAAGACCATTTAGACACTGGGTACCACATGCTTTGGAATAAGATCTGGCCCTGATGGGTAATGTTGTTGCATAGAAACTAGACTTCAGATCTTTCTTTTTTAGCCTTTTTGTCTGATCTATTTTTTTTCTAAGACGATATAACAGTTTGGAATGACAATAACAATTAATGTGGAGCTCTTGCTGTTTGATACCCAGATTTTAGTGTTTCAGGTACCTTGTATATACACTCTTATCTACATGTAGTTGGAAAGTGCTGAGCAGTTTCCATTTGTCTGTCTTAGCATCACTTTTCTGAGAAATTCGATTTCTGTGGTTACACGCCACTGTTGCAAATTTAATCTGTCTCTCCACTTTCATCCGTACTCTAGATGTGTTTAGGATTTCATCTTGAGTATTAAACATCAGAATAGTTCATCATGATGGTGACATTGATAGTAATGGAGAGTTTAAGAACGGAAGCAAAATGCAGTGTTCACTACTAGATCCTGATTCAGATGTTGAAATTCTTCCTCTTCCTAAAATCAAGCTAAATTCAAGTCTTCTGTGTTAGCACACGTTGTTTGAATTGCTTTTAATACGAGTTAAACATTCAGCTCATTGTGCCGGCAGCTGAAGCCTAAGGTTTGATAGAATAGGCAATTCTGGTTCTTTAGCTGGATCCTCCTAGTTAAACTTCCCAATGGTGAAACTGCAGGCACAGATACATGGGCGTGCATCTGGATTCGGCTGCAAATGCACAAATATTCCTGGTTAAAACAGAGCTATGAATCAAGGCTAACATTACTTTATATAGGGGGAAAAATATATATTTAGTGCTCTAAGTTAATATTTTTTACCTCCCGCAGAGCCAGCAAGCTGTTTCTTTTAGCAGACCAAGTATCAGTAGATGCCTGGTTGGGAAAGACGGTGTGTTACATGGTATAAAAGCATGAAGCCAAAGAGTTGTCCAGACTGACTATAGTTCCCATATGAGAAATTGAACCCTTTCCAAAATTATTTAGTCGAACTCAAGGATCTCTTTAATCACCAAGGAAAAGAAATTTAAATACATATATATATACACACACACGCATACATATATATGTGAGATATAAAGTAAAATAGATGAAATATATTCATACTACATAGATCTTGTTGCAGAATGTTTTCTAGTATGTTTTGTTAGTTGTAGCAAACCAAGTAGATAAAGAAAAACAAAAACCTATCAGTCCGGTTCCTTCAGGATTTAACAAAAGTCTCTTTTGTGTTATTCACAAAAAAATGTTTGAAAAAATTCCCGGATATTGTTTAAAATAAGAGTGAGTCTTGTTCCTGACTCCTGAAATCTTAATGGTACAAGAAAGACCAGAACTTGGTTATGAAGACAGCAGTTAGCAGAATGCAAGGATTAACAAGTTGGATTTATGCAGAATTTCCAGGGGAAAAAAAAAAGATCGGTGATAAGAATAGAAGCGAGGGGTCAGAAAATGGACTGATATGAAGTGCTGGAAATGCTCTGTTGACTTCGTGCTGACTTACGACAGTTGAGAAATGCTCCAGTGAGTTTAAAACACTAATTGGACTATCTAATTTTATTTTTTTCTCTTCCTTGCTCTTGCCGAGCCTGACTCAGTGTGCATCAAGTAAGTTCAGTGGAAATTTGAGTTGAGGTAATATATACATGAAATTCTCTTACTTATATGTAGTTCAAGTTTGTTTCCTATTAAAACATTTTGCTTAAGGAACTGTTCTTCATTCCCGAAGAAAACTAATTGAAGTTTCCTCTTTATTAGCTGTGTTTCCCTCCTTCCTGGCATGCCCTTTTTGTCAGTATAACGCAACGGCTTTGAGTTGGAGTTCAGCCTCCCTGAAAAGATTCAGGAACCTTGAAAATCAAAGTCCTGTGCTCGTTGCTTCTCTCATTACCATTGAACAAAAGTGTTTAAGTGCTCATAGGAGTTCAGCCACGTGTGGAACATAAACTAAAATCAAAACCACAAGAATTAACAGGAAAAATCTTTTTTTTTTTTTTCTTTTTTCCCTGGAGTGGAACCATTCATCTTTAACTTCTCATGCATTGCACAAGCAAAAAAAAAGTGGAAAAATTGAGATACAAGGGTTTTATCACTCGTTTTCTTAGGAAGAAACCTAGTATTATAGCACTTGGGTACCTGGCTGTTCATTTGCCTCGCGTTCTGCTCAGGCTCACTACGGCCATCCCTGCACTGCTGAGGAGACGGTGGTCTCCTCTTAAAGGTTTGGTACGGCAAATTTCCGGATTATATAGGAAAGCAGGGTGTCGGGAGACCTGGGACAGATCCGTATGGGCTGGGGAGCATGCTGTGCAAGCTGGGCAGACCCTTTCCTCCCGAGTACCTGAAGTGCCCAGGGTTCATCCATAAAACAGCAGCCTAGTTAGCGTGACAGATGCTCCAAATTTTGTAGCATTTATGATGTATTGAAATGAGCCTTTATGCTTATAAAATGTACATTTGTGGCTTGCTAGTATATGTCTGTTCTCAACAGTAATTTCTTGGCTTTGCTGTTTACTTGAGCACCGATTCTCTCACCAAACTGTGACCTAGATGACTTATCTTACAGTCATTTTTTTTCCCCACACATTCAAGACCTTTGTAGCTTTTAGCTTTCTGCCAGGTCACCTCAGCCTCGACAGGTTGTACAACTGTATTTTTGCAGCCTGCATTTCTCTTTTGGGTTTTTTTTTCCACTCCATTTTTACGCTGGACTTCAGTGCTAGTTCTCTACTCAAGAGAAGAAAATATAAGAATAGTTAATACAGAGCTGTCAGCTCTTCCAGAGTGGCATTAATTTCTGTCTTGCTTTAATTCTGTTGTGGGCTGGAGCACCTTCTGTGTCTTTAGAAGTATACTTAAAAACCTACATGACACCTAGGTTTCAGTGAAATATATTTATGATATTAAATTAGCGTTCATCACTGAACTTTTGTATTGCCTCTGAAAATACAGTGTTCTTGATACAGCTCTTGTCTCAGTCCATTTAATCTTGTGATTGCACATCCAGAAGAAGTGGTGGGGTCAGCCTCAGGCTAGTGAAGACACAAGTACCTCTTAAAGCTGCTTGCTTTATTGCCTCTCTCTTTTGCAATTTTAATTCAAATATTATTGCTTCTGCATGTGGCTTGCAGGGTTATTGTATTCTCACATTGTTCCTGGACTGGTCTTCTGTAAGTGCAATGCAGTTTGTGGTGCTAAAATAGCATATGTGAATCAGCTATACCATGAATATGTTTGACATATTTGCCTAAAGGCTGGCTTCAGATGATGTTGTGCAATGCCACCATATGTATCCGAGAACAGTTTGTTACCTTTAACTTGTCTGGATGGAAATAAGAGGCATTGTAGCTGTTTTTATTTGCATGTGTTATGAGGGGGCTTGGCGCTCTACATGCTTTACAGAGTGCTTTCAGTCTAAACGGACAGAAATAATTCTGTTAGACGGGCGAAGCACACGGATGAGTTGGTTTGTGTTAGGGAAGGAAGATTGAAGATGAAGAGCGAGCGTGTTGTTAGAGAATGGGAAAAGACGAGTTGAAGCAAGCAAAAAGAATTGTGGTGAGGTGAGATGGAATTAACAGTGAAAGAAATGGGCAAAAAATAAGGAAAGAGGAAGGCATGGACCAAAGGAAGGGCATGGAGAGGTGCCAAAGAGGAGGTCAAATGTGCAAATGGGAATGGAAGGAAGGACTTTAAGGATATGATTTGAGTGTTGGGAGAAGGAGATGACTGAGTGCAGTATTTTGAATGAGAGTCCAGAAAAAAATGATACAGTAGTCAAGGGATGCTAAGGTATGGGGGAGATCTTGAGCTCTTCAAGGCTCGAGATTTGTTCCCCTCCCATATACTGATTTTATGGGAGCCTAGATGGGAAGACTGATTGATGGGAATCAGATAAGGCAGTAAAATTGTGAATCTCACTGTTAAGTGGTTGATGTAGCCGTAATTGGTGACTAAGAGGGGAGGAATAGGGGTGTGTGGTTAGAGGATTATCGGCAGAGAGAAGCATCACAGTGAATAAGAACCATTAGATTATATGTTGTAGTTTGTTTGCACACCCTGAGCTCCCAGAACGTCCCCTGAGTGCTGCCTGGCTGAAAATATTTTCTTGAGTTAGGTGAAGAGCTCTTAGAAAATCACCTTTTGATCAAAGCGGTTAGCGGTTCTGATTGCCCGGCCCAACCAAGAGCAACTACCTGCTGAGAAAGATCACACCTACGCTGATGTTCTTGCTTTGTTTTGTCTAAGGATCAATTTAGTAAGGGATATGTGCAATGGATATAGGTTACCAGTAGTAACGTTGGAAACTTTTTTGACCAATATTTTCAATCATTAGTGAGTTTTGGATTTTTTGGGTGCCTGCTAGATGGCACTTTAAAGGACCTGATCCCAACACCTTATAAAATCAATCCCTCTCAAGAAGTCTTGACGTGGATGTTCAAAAATGTGCATCCTCGAACTCTGCCACCTAGAGCATCCCATGTAAGAGCTAGAACTGTAAGGATGCGTCCACACAGGTCAGTGCTCACCTCCAGGCTTTTGGTCCTGGAGTATTTAGGAAAAATACCACAGTAATTAGATGCATTGGAGCCCGGTAGGAATCAGGGCTACTCACAAGTCGGTCTTCCAGATTCAGCTTCTTTGGTCCCTTTTCTAAGATTGACATGATATTCAGTATTTGTTGTTCTGACAGAGGACTTTCTTTTTTTCTTCCAGTCATTAATCTTTTGAAGGATCCGAAGAATATTGTTTGCTAGTGTTCTCTTTTGACATTCTGAGTTTGTTTTTTGAGAATTTTTGGTAGTGTACAAACATCCACAGAACAAGAGTGTGTGTGTGTATATATATAGAAATATATATATAAAATAACCTACTAAATTTCACATTACAGTTCACTTTGTTATATTTTCTTTTTGTATGACATTTATTTTACATTAATATCACTCAAGTCCAGTGCTCCCAAAGCCAAGAGTAGGGTTTTTTTTCAGATACATTAGATATTTTACACAAAGCTTTACGGATTTATTATCCTGTTGGAGTCTGTAATCAGTCTTCAAGTGGCACCAAAAAGATTGAGTGTAAAAGGAAAAAAAAAATACAGCTCAATAAAATGCCTTGGGGAAAAAAAAGAAAAAAAAAATCTAAAGCTTAGCCAAATTCTAGGATTCTGATTAATTCCTCCTTCTTAGCTCCAGATCTGTCCTCACTGTTGTTTATACATACTTGGGGATTAAAAGAGCTTTCTGGGGCTTTGTGCTTATTGTGGCTTCAAAAAACACGCAGGCCAGAGCCTCATTCATTTTACCAGGGGAAGTTTTAGGTAGGAAGCTCTTCAAGCAGAGCACGCTTGAAGAAAATGCCATTCTTCTGCAGACTGAGTATGAATGTAGAATTTTTATGTAGAACATACTGGTTTTTATTTCGTTGGTGGTGTATACACGGGTATTGATTTTGATGGTGTAATACAAGGGATGGAGCTAGCCTGTTAGGATGCATACTTTGATAAGATACGACAGAAATTTAGCAATGAATATTCCAGAAAATAAGACAAAAAAGGCAGACTAATACTTAAGCTACCTTGATAACAGGAAAAAGAGTGAAAATAATCTGCATTTGAATGCTGGAAAACAGAGCATATACCAAAACAATGAAAAAAAACGCTGAAAAGAGCTATTTTTACAATAGATTTATTATTGTAATTTCAGTTCATGTACTGTATTCTCTGCTGAAAATTCCTGTGTCTGGTTTACTTAGTATAAATGGATTTAGGTTGTGAGGACAATTCATCTGGGCAAAAGCTGGCACTGACGAAGTAACAAGAAAAATGGGCAAGCTAGCAAGGGATTCTTTTTAATTATTATATTCCTTGACACAGGGCAATTTTTAAATCGTTACCAACATCACACTTGGAGGAAATTCATTCAGGGTTATGTTTCTGGAAGTGTTATCTTGCAAAACTGCCAAGCTGTAAGCTGAAGAGCAACCTCTGATTCTGCTTGTTCTTGTTAATTTTATTTATTTATTTATTTATTTATCTATTTATTTTTCAGACGCACTATGAAAGCGGAGAGTATATTATAAGACAAGGTGCTCGAGGGGACACTTTCTTCATAATCAGCAAAGGGAAGGTGAGTTGATACCTCCTTTAAGGAAAATTCGATGATGATGATGGTGGGCTCTTGAAATTCAGTGCCAGCCGGTACTTTCTCGCCCCCCAACCCAGAGTGTTGCAACACTTGTCATTTAATTAAACTTCTTGCTGCTCTATCAGTAGAAGAACGGCTTGAAGGGGGAAAAAAAGATCTCACGCTGTTTTACACGTGCTCACAGTGCAGGCTTTAGGGCTTGGTGACCATCATGAAGCTTCCTGGTCAATGACCAAAAAGCTCCATGCTTTCTCCCTCGGTAATCAAAATGGTGTGGATATTCCTGTCTTCGTTCCCTGAGAGAGGGCCACCTTATCACAGAGTGCTTCGTCTGCCTAGTTTCTAAGCCTAGAGCCAAAAAGGACAGCCAAAATGCCTACTCGCCAAGTCCATAGGTACCTTCCTATCTCTTCCAGGCCAAAACAACTCTACTCAGCCCAGCGTGACAGCAGACTCCCTTGGTGGCATGGAGAAAGTCTCCTGGCTTAATTCTTTTACTCAAACTTAAATAATAGGAACACAGAGAAGTCTGAGCTTTCTCTTTGGGGAGGGGAAAAAAAAAAAAGGTCTAAGTTCCTGTTCCAGTGCTCACAGGGAAAATACATTTTTTGACCACTTTTTTTAACCTCTTTTCCCATCGAATCCTGATGGGATTTTGTAGATCTATTTTTTTTTTCTTCCATTTGAAATTCGTTTTTAGCTAATGCTATTACGCTTGACAAATATTTGGCTCCCTTCCACATAGCGGGATGCGGATGTTCAAGGGAATACACAGTGATTTCCCCCTACGGATGAGATGTGATACATAAAAAGTAAACACAAAGGGATAAATATGCTTGAAAGTAGGCCAGTGCCAGCCTCCTGATTCACAGATCTGACATTTGCACCAAGTCACATATTAGTGTAGGCCTTGTGTAATTAAAGATAACAAAAAGCTCCTGGCATTCATCGAGGAAGAGTGTGGGTGTTGCGTACCCGTTCCCAACCTGGGGACTGCACATATGTTGGATTGTTTCCCAAGGCTGTTGCCAGCCATCAGATACTAAAACTAGCTTTTTGCCTTCATCTTCCACTCTCTGGCTCTGAAAGCAAGTCTTCATCAGAAGAAAAAGAGTGGTATTTTTCAGCTAAATCAGATAATCATGGACAGGTTTCTGAAATGAATATAATTACGGACTATGCCGGTATTATTAGCACTGAAGGACGTCCTAAGCATGATCCTTCTCTTTCGTTTTCTGCTCTTGACTGTTAAGTTTGATGGCATTGTCTCACGCTCTTTCAGTTCCCTCCACTCAGAAGTAATATTTCCTGTTCTCCCAGAGTAAGGACAAGCACGACCACGCTTCCAAATCCTTTCCAGGGCAGACCATTTTTAAGGTGGTAGTCCATCCTCTGCGCTTAAGAGGATGTCTGTAATCCCCGATTTCCAGCTTTACCAATCATCGAGCAAGCAGAGTGATCACCTGAGTTAGGAAGTTGTCATCAATGCACTCCAGAAGCCTCCTAGACTACTTGTGCCCCACTGCCTTGTCCCTCCAGCAGATATCGAGGTGGTTCAAGTCCCCCTTGAGGACCAGGGCCAACAAACATGAGGCTTCTTCCAGGTGTCTGAAGAAGGTCTCATTTACTATTTCTTCCTGGGCAGGTGGTCTGTAGTAGACATCCACCACAACATCACCTACATTGATCTACCCTCTAATCCTCATCCATCTGCTCCTAGCTGGCTCATCATCCATCCCTATGCTTTCCCGCTGATCTCTTGCACAAAGGGCAAGCCCCATCCTTGCCATCCTGCCTGTCCTTCCCAAAGGGCCTGTATCCATCCATGGCAGCACTCCAGTTGTTTGAGCTATCCCACGTCTCTAAGATCCCAATGAGATCATAGCCTTGTACCTGCACTCAGACCCCTAATTCCTCCTGGTTGTTCACCATGCTGCATGTTTAAGCATACAGGCACTTCAGAGGGACACCTAGCATGCTGACTTCCCATAAAAAGGGCAAAAACTTCCTCCATAAGCCTGTTCTGCAGGCACTTCCTAATTTGTGTGCGTACGCTTGAGGTGGGCCCCCTTCAGCCCTGTTTGGTTTATTAGGAGGTCTCTCTTATCCATGTCAGCCTGCACCCTTTGCTTGCCAGCCCAGTCCACGACTTCCTCACTTGGTTGCGGGTCATCATCTCCCACCCCGTCGTTGCTGGTTTAAAGTGCTCCTCACCAAACTGGCAGTCACTCGGCAAAGATGCTTTTGACCCACTTGGTCAGGTGGATCCCATCTCTTCCTAGAATTCCCCCATCCTCAAAGAGGTTGTAAAAGCCAAATCCCTGTTGTCAACACCTACTGCGCAACCTCTTGTTGACACACATGATCCATCCAGTCCTCCTCAAGCCCTTCCCCCTCACTGGCAGGATGGAGAAGAAAACCATCTGGGCCCCCATGCCCTTGACCATGACTCCAGAGCTCTGTAGTTGTGCTTGATATGCTCCAGGTCATCCCTAGCCATATCGTTGTTGCCCGCATGTTCACTTTGACAGATCCCTTCACTACTTTATCTTGTCGTGGCAGCTGATGGCCAAAGGAAGTAGTTAAAATAAAACTAGGCATATGAGCTTATTGAGAAATTCCCAGACCCTCAGCTAGATCCTTGTGACCAGCCAGAAATTCCCACAGGGTCTAAGTTGAATTCTGCATAAGCTTCTCTTGCAACCTTACCGTTTTGCAGAGGAGGTATCAGTGAATGATAAAGGATGGAAGGAATGGGAGACTACTTAATTTATGTGTGTATTGAGACGTGTGAGCTACACGGTGTATGTAAGAACAACTCCGTGATAAGGGTGCAGCACAAGCCAGGAGGAGTAGAGCCCTAGCACTGAGACATTGAATAAATGAATCCGTGTATGCCGTCCGGGCTTTCTGAAGCAGGGTCACATAATGTGCCCTGCTAACACCTGACCCAGGCAGCTTAATAAGGCGGAAAATTTTCTGGCTCTAGCTCACGTATCTGGGACCTCACGTGTCCCTTCTGCATTCAGCAGCTTCATGTGAGTATTATCACAGTGAAAGCTACTTTTGAAAGCTCTCTCCTGCCTTTTGTGTCAGAGCTGCTCTAGTGACAATACTTGAATCAAGTGAACAGAGATGATTTTCAAACTTCCTAGCTCATCACTTCTCTCAGAAATGCTTAGAACAACTTTTTTCCCATTTTTCTTTCAGCCCGTGTGTGCTTCATGGGTATTTCGTGTAGCAGCAAAGCCTATTTAAGCTTTTCCCCTTTGTCTTCTCCAACTCCAGCCACAGCACTTGATCCCACTCCTGTGTTCATTTGGTTGTCCGGGGGCATGTGACTACGAATTTAACACATGCAGGTTCACTTAGCTGTCTCTGCCTGTGATGAGCAAAAACAGCTACTCTTGCAAAATTAGAAAGGTGTGTGCAAGAGCAGGAACTGTCTGAGGTGGTTTTGATACTGAAAAAAAATGCTTGGGGAATCTGGCCTTAAAATTCTCTTCTATTATCACAGTCTAATTCCTCAAGTCTCAGTGAATAGAAATCAAAGTTTGTTCAAAACAACCTGTGTACAGAAATCTGTTGAATAAAACATTGGATGAAAACACTTTGATCCCCTCTAGTTGCTAAATGCTGCTGCTCTGAGCCTGTTCAGGATCCCTTCTTTACAGAGAGATTATGTATCATGCTGTGTCATTGTATACCATTCTCCCTTCAAGAGCAATGGTTTGTCACCAATTTAATACGAGATCGTGCAGGTGCTTCGTTGGTGCCATGGCTATTAAAGTTTGTCATCGCTTTGAACCACGTAGAAATTACACTCCCGTAATCCCTTGACATTTGTTTTTTAGGATCAGCAGAGGTTGTAGAGAAAGAGCTAAAAAACGTATTAAGTTTTCCTTTGTTTGTCCAAGGATTTTTTTTTTTTTTTTCCCCTCTCAGCTACAAATCTTCCTGGCTCATCTGTTACGCTTTCCCTACCTTCATCTGATCTTTGATGAGTCACTGCAGATGTTAAAACTAGTATATTGTAGACTGAGTGCTCATTAATGACTCAAAGCCACTGTTTTCGCCATCCGTGAAAGAGAGTGGAGAAGGCGCATGGTGCAATTGTAAATTTAATGGTAAAATTAAACTAGAATGTCTCTAAATCGGAAATAAAGTGTCTAATGCCCCTGATTTGGGCTTTTCAAATTTGCATATGGACAATCTCTGATTAAAGCAAGCGAACAGCCTGAAATGGAAATGGAGTTGAGAGATTGCTCGTTGTGCACGGAGATACCTCCGAGGGTCGCTCACCCCACTTACTTCAGCTTTGGATGACTCACCTTTGGAAATACCCATCCAGCTCCACTGACTATAGAGGGAGCCTGGACAACTAGATTTTTAGGTGACTAATGTTAGGGGAGATGATACCCACCATGCACTGATGGTGGGGGGCTGTATTTCAGCTGCCTTCTTGTACTGCAGGACGTATGAGTTGCCTCTGGGAAGAGTTAGCTGAAAAGGAAGAAACACGTCCCATATGAGGGCCATGGGGTCAACAACACTCATCATTCCTGGAGACTTTTGAATCCTTAGTAAGCAATGGAGCATGTCATGCCATGTCTCAGCAACCAGTCCCCATCGGGGGCTTTGTCACTACGTGGCTGCTAGGACTTGCATCCCATACTGGTTCTGGACAGACCAGCAAAGGCAATCTGGAGCTGCTTACTAAGATAATGCAAAGTAGTAGGGTCTTCAGAAGATCAAGTACTATTTTTCTTCTGAAATGCAAAGTAAAATGTCATTTTCCTTTAAACATGCATGTAAATACTTGATTTTTGCTCCAGCTATCATTGTCTTTTCATTGAATTCAGGAGAGGGACCACTAAAAAAGAGAGATCCTTCATCCTGTAATGTTCCAAACAGTTTCATTTCAATTATGTATAAATGTAGACTTTTTTCTATCCCTTAAGTGAACTTAACAACACAAGAAATCATGTGCAGCAAAGCTAACAGAAGCCTATGCCATGTGTCTGTCTTCTACACATAAAATATTTGGAATCTATTTCTGCCGTTGACTCCATATGGGCAATGACTGTGCTTGTGCAGCCAGCTCCGTGTTTAGAGCTTAAAACATTCAGAAAATATGAGTATAGCACTTTTGCAAGAGTAGTATGTATCTGAGTGGAAAATAATTATTCATTTTCTTGAATGGCTTGAGACTGGCTTATGGAGAATCAGTAACTAGCTGCCGATGCTGAGGGAAGAGCGCAGGCCAGGAGAATTATGTGGCTGCCGGGCAGGAACACAGACCAGCTCATTTTCTGGGAGATGTAGGAGATGACTAATCCCTCTCTGAACAAGCAGATGTTATTAATTAATTAAAAGTTTTTAAAATGCTGGGGGGGTTTTGGCTTTTCAACAGGTGAATGTTACTCGTGAAGACTCCCCCAGTGAAGATCCAGTCTTTCTCCGCACTTTAGGGAAAGGAGATTGGTTTGGAGAAAAAGCCCTTCAAGGGTAAGTGCGCCTTATGATGTAGCTCTTCTGCTGAGATATTTTTGTAAGGAGTTGTTCCGCCATCCTCAGGGGGCTCGTGCAGTTTGGAAATAGGTTAGAGTTGCATTGCAAGCGGTTTTACCAGCTGTGTTTTGTGCATTGTCGCTTTGTGCTGCGTGTTGCAATGAGATTGGACCTTAACGGGGAAATAAGATTTGGTTTGCAATTGCATGGCCAAATATAGATCCCCCCAGCCTATTTGTAGACATAATAAAATAGCTTATCTTGGCACTATCTTCCCTGACCATGCATTTGAAGATCCAAAACATTCAACATAAGTCTGTTTGACATGTAGGGTGAGGACATAATCATGGTCTTCTAGATGAGGTAGAGAGGCAGACAGCTGAAGGCAGGGTGGTGGTGGTGTTTTTTGGTTTTTTGGGTTTTTTTTTAATTGTGTTATTGTATCTATACGGGTTTGGGGGAGGGGGTAATTAAAAGTGAGCGACCCATTTTTTTACAACCACTTTGCTTAGGAGATGACTTTGCTGAACAAAAAGAATAGAAACCGTAGATCCATATTAATCAGATGCATATTATAAAAGCATGCTTTATTTCCATAGGGAGGATTAAGAATAGGAATAGTACAACGTGTGCTTTAGGATGTGCTCTAGGAATTTGGGGCACCCATTAATCTTGAAGGACAACCACTTGGTCCCATTCTGGGGACTTCTCTCTGCATCCGACCCATGGGGCATCTCCTTGGTGCTGTGATACGGCGTTCAGGAACTCATAAATCAGTCTTCTTCCAGAAAGAAGACACCAAAACGTTTAGAGCCCAAATTTTGTGCTACTTCTGGCAGCCAGGGAGCCCAGCACAATTACTCAAGCACACAAAACTCTTGAGCCTCACCTCTGAAAATCCAGTACTGTGGTTATTAAAATAAGTATCCTTGTTTTGGTTGCTTTCTTGATATTAAGGGAGAGGTGAGTTACAATTTTCATTATTTTTTTTCCACAAACATACAAACTAGAAGCACTTTTTTTTTTGTCAAGAACAAGGATTCTCACAGAAACTTGACCCTGAGAGCTGGTATGTTAAGAGAAGCACCAAATATCTTGAGACAGCCAGTCTGGTGCTGAGAGCAGGCAGCAGTGTGCCAAACAACTCATCTTTTGAAGAAGATCAGATATGTGAAATTAAAGGAATTTCATACCTTGCATCCCTAAAGAGTTCTAGTAATGCACAATGCCCCAATGAGCAGAATTTCTCAGCATTTCAAATACAGTTCTTCTGGCTCAGATTGAAATTACTTAATTTACAGTAATTACTTAATCTGCATATATTTAAATATGCCGCACATAATAGCTTTGCTCTTCTGAAACTGAACTGAAACGTAGCAATAATTGGTAGTGTATTTCCAATTTACAGGGAAAGCCCGGTATTTTTTGATTTAAAGACAACATATCTGAAATACTTTACATGCAGTTTCTAATAAGTTCAGTTATTCTGTAGCTAGATTTTAATTTAATAGTGTGAAAATGTGCTATTGTAAAGCATTTAGCAACTCGATGAATTACTAACACGTGAGTATCTTCTAGGACATCACTGCTCAGCAGTCTTGGTAAACCTTCAGGATGGTTCTACTATGTGTGTAAAATACACTTATGACTGACAGTTTAAGATAAGGAAATTTTTAATCTGTTTTCTTCTTCATCCTTGGATAATTTTTCAAAACTTTCCTGGGATTTGTTTAGCCATAGCTTCGTTAAATGCTGTTAAAACATACTTGTTAAAGTATTGTTAAAATACAATAGTATTGTTAAAATACAAAAAAACCCTGAATATAATTTTGTAATTTCTTATGTGTAGGAGGCAGTAACAACTCTAAAACATTTTTTCTGACAATATAAAGTAATAGTTGCAGTTTTCATTCCGCATCTTGCTGCACAGCAGGAGTGCAGATCCCAAGTATCTTGTATGCTCTCATAGAAATATTTAAACTGACATGGAAATACAGTGATGATATACATTATTCTGTTTTTCTCGCTTGCGCCAGATGGCACTCATTATTTCTCAGTATCCCATTCCACACTGACAGGAACAAAACAAGTCATGAAATTATCAGCCACGTTATCTTACAGGAATACTTAAGGCTCCCAAGGATTACATGGTTCTCTTACCTTCCTGTCTAATTGAATCAGAGATAGCAGATGTATAATTTACAGTATAACAATATATAATTTAGAATGTATTCACAATCAGTTATTTTGCTGTGATCTTTTTTAATTGAAAAAAAAATTTATAAAACCATTTGCGGCAATTATTTCTAGCAACAGGGAAGGGACAGAATTCATTTAAATAGGCAAAGGAAAGCCAGGGAGATAACTCGATGTAACTTTGTGGTTAATGTGCATTTTTATAAAAGCAGCTTATAATTATGCATTCGGTTGTGCTCCGGAGTGTTTTTAATGCAGTTACCACCAGAGGTAGCTAGTTCAATGTGACCAAGACGTATATTGGTGAGGTTAGAAAAAAGGCTTCCTAAAAGAAAGTTTTGTTTCTAAAGCACCATAGTTTGCTCATTTGTCTGTGTAATCTATTTTTGAAAATAATGAAGCGGCTTGTTTTTTCTTCCCGCTCCCACGCTTTAGAATTGATCATCTTCAGTTGGGTTGATTTATAAATCCACGCAGATGTTTGCTTTGCTGGCGATAGGTTTTCGTGATTTCGCTAAGCCAAAGAGAAATGTACTTTCACTTGACGGCAAGCGATAACGGAGCACCATGACAGCCAGTTTGAGGAGATGATTTCTTGGCAACAGGTTTTAATTATTTTAAGGCACGCATATTGAAAAAGCCTGGGAAGCCTTCCTGCCTCCATGTCTGCATTCGCCAAGGGCTGGCTCTCAGATGAGACCCACTGGTTGCTACCTCCATGGGCAGCTCTCAGTTGGAGTAGACAGCCCTGTTAAAAGGGTATCCTCTGCTGTTCTTTCTCATTGGTAAAGAGTAAAATGTGGTTTTTTAGATGTGTCAACAGAGTGAGGAAGAAAGGCGGGTCTTTGGGTCATGCATTGGGTAGAAACCCAGATTTTGGAGTTCCTGGGTCAGCTTCTGAGAGCACCATCCTGCTAATGCATAGGGCCTCGGTGTCCACTGGCTTGGGTATCCTCAGCACGCAATGAATGCTACATGTCCATAACATGTAGCAGTTTTCTTGGCCTGTTTCCTTGTCCTTCTCCGTCTTGAAAAAGAGACTGCAAACTCTTCAAGGATGCGCTTGTCTCTTGCTAAATGGGAATGTAGTGGGACTCTTGGCTGGTCTCTAGAGAAAGAATATCACAAAATAAAAAATAATGATTGAGATCCGATCTTCATGCATCAGTCAAACTGGGTTTGATTTTGCTTTTCAGTTTTTAGGGAGAATGCCGGGTTGAGAAACTGGTGATGTTTGTACTTTGAGCTTCTTTTCCTACTCTAGCAGGTGAATTTGTTTTGTTGCCCTCAAGATCATTTGAAAATGAGTATGGTAGTGCTAGTCTCTCACAGGACCCACCAGCACCTCCTACGTTCAAGGGAACTTGTGCTATTTCCCATTTATATCTCCACCTCCAGAGGCTCCTGCTCCGTTATATTCCCAGCATATCAGAAACCATCTGTCCTCTAATTCTCCAAAGTCTCTTTGCTATGTTTCGCTTATGTTAGGACCCCGAAATCTTTGGTATGTTTTGTGCACTGGTAATTTGCAGGAATGATAAAGCAATATATATCTGTATATGTAGTAGTGCCAAAAGAAAATTTATATTCCGACCGGCCAAAAAAATTATATCGTCTTTCTGCCCTCATGTAAACGGGTGCAAATTGCCGTGATGAATTTTGTCTTCAGATTTTTTATCTGCGGAGGCAACTGTCTGTAGAAAGGAGAGATGGGATAAGGAAAAAGTGGCTTTGAAAGTGAGAAATAATGCATGTGGCAATGTGTTTCTTTAAATCAGAAATGCAGTTGACAATGCTTTATTTTTTCCTAAATTAATGTAGGAACTAAATAGAATCCCTAAAAAAATTTAAAAGGTCTAATAGCTGATGGTTATGAGAAGAATGAGACATCAATAGGACATTAGAGTATTGGCAATGCTATTGATTTGCTTATTTTTTAAAAAATGTTGTTTTCTCTTGCTGTGGCCAGGGTTATGAATCCGCTTCCAGCAAAAATCATTTTTATTAAATGGGTATAAATACGACAGGAGGTGCTGAGGTCCCAATAATATATTCCTAGCTTTAGCCTTGCTGTAGTGCTAATGTCATTTCTGTGTAATTGCGATGTTGGTACTTCTAAACTGACCTTTACGCTACCTGCTTTCCCAGATAAGATCCTAAGAATTTTTGTTTTCTTCAAAAACTTAAATGTCAAAACCTGGAAACTTGTTTAAGTGACACCCCCTGCCCCCCCCGCTTTTTGCCCTGCAATCTTATTTCTTGCCCTTCCTATCTTTCTTTTTCCTTACCTGCTGCTTTTCCATTTTTCCAGAAATTCTTTTCCCTAATTTCCCAGGTTCCTGAACTATGTGCCTTGTGGCCAGCCTTCCCTAACAACTTTTGAAGGACTGCAAGGATTTATTTAGTCTGCTTATATAATAGTGTGGTGGGAGAATGAGGCTGGTTCTTAATGCTTAGAAAATGGCTGATTTGGATAGTGAAACTGCTTTGCATGCTGCTCCTTTCCCCCTCCTTTTCCCCCTCCTTTTCCCCCTCCTTTTCCCCCTCCTTTTCCCCCTCCTTTTTTCCCCTCCTTTTTTCCCCTCCTTTTTTCCCCTCCTTTTTTCCCCTCCTCTTTTTCCCCTCCTCTTTTTCCCCTCCTCTTTTTCCCCTCCTCTTTTTCCCCTCCTCTTTTTCCCCTCCTCTTTTTCC